>WURV02145237.1:0-18604 GCA_011762755.2 Epimenia babai
TGAGTCTTTCCAGTCAAATGATGATGACATGACAGAGATAGTCTATAACAGGATTGATAAACATGAAGGGAGCATTTCACATAATAACATTCTGACAAAATTATGATTATTATATAGTCAATTATCAAGCATAAGGACGCTCAAGGGAAGTAGATAGGCAGGTTGGGCGATTCTAAACTTCTGTCAAATCATGGTTCAAAAATAGATACAAAAGTTAACGATTTCAGATAGGTATCGATTCGGTGTTTACCACACGTCGTTTTTTGTCACCAACGTGTTGTCACATATTATACCTATACGCAGGACACAGGTAAACTGCCTGTACCAATTCAGTGCTCACCGCACACCGATTTTTATCACCAACCTGAAGTCACATGTTATACCTATACACCTATGGACGCAGGTAAACTGCCCGTACCAATTCAGGGTCAGCATACCCCGTTTAACACCAATGTGACGTCACGGTTCGTACCTATACACCTGTACTGTCTATACCTATACACCTATGGATGCAGGTAAACTGCCCGTACCAATTCAGGGTCACCATACCCCGTTTAACACCAATGTGACGTCACGGTTCGTACCTATACACCTGTACTGTCTGCCCAAACTGTGGTTTTTAACGACAGTGTTTTCCTCACCCTTATAACAGAGGTTAATATCTTTGTCATGTTAACCACATAGGCTTACTTAGTAATGGATGGCTAATGGTTAAGACAACAGGGGTAATCCCAGCCAAGAGGGTCACCCCCGACTATTGTTACCTATATATATTTATACAAGTAAAGTTATAGTTAGTCTGGTTTTACCATAGTGTGGTAATGGTAACCAAAAGGGAGAAACCCTTCTATTTTCACAGCAGCAGATTTGAATCCATGGCTCTGTCATATCCATATATCATGACAAAGAGAATGTAAATTTGTGTCGAGCATCATGGACTGTTTTGCGGAACATTTTATGTTTATGACCGTCACCGACAAAAGGTATCAGACAATCCACTCAAATATCACAAAAAAAGTGAATACAGCCAATCTATTTTATAATCGCTGAATCATCTTGAAGTTTTGGCGTCTATCTTGCTGGTCACAAATAGAACATCGTTCGAAGCAGTACAGAGTACGACATTAGCAGCGAGATTATAGAAATACACTGAATAGGTGATATCTACAGGGAACACATGAGATGTGAATGGGTTGGTAACTCGGTAATTAAATAGTAAAACTAAATAATATAAACTATTATCAGAGTTAATGATGAGAGCCATGTTGTTCAGAGATAGAACCTTATGAAATCTCGCCTTCTAAAGTTGTAACACATAGTCATTTACATCCCTGGATCAACTGCTCCGAAGAATATCCTATCCTGATGCAGAGATTCCATCTGATGCATGTTGTTCAGAGATAGAGCCACGTGAAATCTCACTCTCTAGACAAGAAACATAGTCAGTCGCATCCCTGGACCAACTGCTCTGAAGAATATCCTGATGAAAAGATTCCATCTGATGCATGTTGTTCAGAGATGAACCTCGTGAAATCTCACTCTCTAGACAAGAAACATATAGTCAGTCGCATCCCTGGGCCAACTGCTCTGAAGAATATCCTGATGAAAAGATTCCATCTGATGTATGTTGTTCAGAGATGAGCCACGTGAAATCTCACTCTCTAGACAAGAAACATATAGTCAGTCGCATCCCTGGACCAACTGCTCTGAAGAATATCCTGATGAAAAGATTCCATCTGAGGAATGTTGTTCGGAGATAAAACCTCCAGAAATCTTGCCTTCTAGACAGATAACACATAGTCAGTCGCATCTTTGAATCAATCGCTTTAAAGAATAAACCGATGAAAAAATTCCATCTGACCAGTCCAGGAAAATCAACATCCATGCGTATTGGCAACGCGGTAACAAATTTTCAAAAACCATCACCATCCTTGCTCGTCGCCGGCACTTCAATCAAGTCACACAGACGCAGATGAGCTGAGAATGGTACAGCGCGTTGTGTTCATGCTCAGAGCGAGGCGAGGCGAGAACACCAGATGTCACGCAGCATTGTCCCTAGATTAACACTTAATTAGCCGGCCCTGTCAATAATAGTCGTGGACTATTGAGTTAGTGAATTATGACTGAATTATCACGTTGCCCGAGGACATTGTCGGTGAATGCAGCTTATAACCCGTAACCTACATAGCCCTTAAACATTATACGCTACCAATATCACCCGACATTCAGTTGTCGTTGTTCATTCAGTGATATAAACCGAGTCACTCGTGAGTCGAATCTGTCAGCGACAGTTCAATTCTGTTGCACTGAGGCGCTGAATGTCTCAATTCTCGCGAATCACTGTAAAAGGTCGCAGTGATATCTATGATCGGAGTTCGCGATATAGAGGCTAAAGACAAACCAAGCAATGTGTACCGCTCGAGAATTCGTCTGCCATAAACAGTGAGCGACTAATCGTTACGAACCTTGAATTAATACCGATTAGATATAATACATAGACTACATACCAGCATGGTGTATTACGTATGTTGTTTAGTTTAACATGCTTTTGTTGTATTGTAAAACAAAAGCGAACAATCGCCAGGTTTGTATATATTACACTATATAATCACTACATAAATATTCATTCCTAATGACATACTGTATCTACTTTTTAAAACTAATTTGCATATTCATTAGTACTACATCAAGACCATATTATAATAATAACAATAATACATTTGTTTTGGAGGCGCCCTAATAACTAGTGTCTCTATACATTTCGCGCGATAACCAATTATATTGTATTAACACAATAGTTACCACTCGATATCGCGTGATTCAATAAAAAATAAGAAAAGACCGTTTAGACTACTTAATTGACAATTTCTTACACAAGGTTCCATCTATAAAAATACACTTCTTAATGCGTGTGATGTAAAATAAAAATTACTCATGAGGTATATTGGCATTTACAGCGTAAATACAGACGTGCATTTCTATAAGTTAATTGTATATATATCGTGTATCAATCTCTATATCCTGAAACTATGTGTATTTTCTATGTGTCAATTGTGTTCTATATTACTGTGTACATCTTGATGAAGTGAAAAATTGAATGTAAAAATTTTAAACTATACTGCATGATTCGCTTCATTTGTTGAATGGGAAAGCTGATTTAATTCTCAGACTAATACGGTGCTACCATCGCTTTATTTAATTTATATAACTTAGATTAATACAGCTTTTATATGAATTATTAAATCTTTAATCTAAGTGGAAAGAAAACACATATTCGAAATTATTGAATATTAAATAATCTAATCATCTAATTTTAGTTATTAGCGATGTGTGGTATAGAGAAAAAATATGTAACGTCAATTTTGCATCAATGAAAATGGACAATTCTGAAGTACCGATTCAAAATGATTAAAAACAACATTGTACACTGGCTCTAGTCTACTTTAATTTCCACAATCATCTCCAATGACCCAACCTGGCTATAGCAACGCTTACGTCATTTATGACTTTGCACTTTTTTGATCATTTATATATACACCTATATATACATCTAATCGATATTTCTATATGCTCTACCTATATATATGACATGGAACAGAGCATTAAAGAACATTAAATAGTGTAAAACCTTGTTCGCATTACCGATATGTTTATAGCTTCCCCTTTGTACGAGTCATCACCTCTATTTACATGGCTCGTCAGTGGCCCAACGAGGTTACATGTTATAATTACACTTGCACCATCACTTCCGATTTCTGAATCAATAGCAATCATATCGTGAAAAGTGGACATACATTAAATGGTGATGCTCTCAATATATGTCAAATGGTGATGCTCTCAATAATAAACACGAAAAATGGTAATGCTCTCATTATCAATATATGTGAAATGGTGATGCTCTCAATATTAAAATACAAGAAAAAGTGATGCTCTCAATAAATAACACGAGAAATAGTGATGCTCTCAATATTAACATACACCAAAAAGTGATGCTCTCAATAATCAACACGAGAAATGTTGATGCTCTCAATAATTATCACATGAAATGGTGTTGCTCTCAATAATTAACAGGTGAAATAATGATACTCTCTTTATTAACATACGTGAAAGAGTGATGCTTTTGATAAGTAACAAACATCACAGAGTGAGATTCTCCGCATAACTGAGACGATGATGCTATCAATAATTAAAATTCATCCGATTAGTAGGTATTTTATACAATTCCTGTATCCTATATTACATATTGAACACTTTAACTCCATTAGCCTGACAAAGCATATTGCTTATATACTTCAATTCAATTAGTCGCAAAAGGTGTCACACTTGCTTTTTTCGTACACACCAACCCCAACATTGAACAACGGGTGTATTGAATAGTAATAGTAACTCCATTCATCAACATTAAAACTGTTATTATTATTATTTCAGAAACATCCAAGGCGAGGAATACCCATTTTTCAAACAGAGACGAGGTCACGATGATAAATGACACACTGATGGGCAATCTGACGGTGGGGACAAGAGATGGAGAAGGGCGCGGCGTTTTTCCTATAGTTGTAATTGCGATATTATTCATAGCGACGATAATCCTCGCACTCGTGGGGAATGTGGCGGTAATCCTGGCGGTAATGCAAACGCAACGACTAAGAGAAGAGAAGGCGAACATGTTTATCGTGAATCTTGCCTGTACAGACTTAGGGATGGGCGGAGTTGTCGTGACTTCATCTCTGGTGTCCCTAATTCAAAACGAGTGGACGATGGGGCATGTCTGGTGCAATATCGTCTGCGCGGCAAACTACTGCCTGATTATTGTGTCGATGTTAACGTTATGTTTAATCAGCATCGAGAGGTTCATCTCGATCAGAAAGGCGCTCGACTACCACAACATCGTGACGAGACGCCGCATCCGATACACCATTGTGTACAGCTGGCTTCAAGGAATCATATTCGCCGTCGCGCCCATCATCGAAGACTGGATCGACTATGACTATTGGGAGATTGTCTGCGCCATCAACTGGAAACACGAGCACGCCGTATACTACGTGATCGTAGCCTTCATCGTCTGCTTCTTGAGTCCGGGCGTTATCCTCGTCATCTGCTACAGCCAGATACTCGGAAAAGCCAGCAAATTACGCGTGCAACCAAGCGCCGGTGCAAGTAACACGCCGCAAGACATGCGCATCAAGAAGCAAACCGAATTCGCGAACCGAGCCATTCGTAGTCTACTTATTGTCATGGTAGCCTTCTTCATTTGTATGACCCCCTTCAGTTTAACCAAGTTACTCAAAGTTATTTACCCCTTCGACAATATCGTCCCACCCTACGTCAATGTTATGGCCACGGTGATTGGGTACTTTTCCTGCGGTTCAAATCCATTGATATACGGAATATTCCGCAAAGATTTCAGAACAGCATTTAAAATAACGCTGCGCCGTTTATTCTGCCCATATAAATCGCTACCAGCAGATACGATAACAGAAATGACGTAACTATTCTCCAGTTATAGTATAAAAACACGTTGGTTTCATCTGCTTAGCGCTTCAACCAGTATTGCATAGCCCTGCTGTCTTCATTGGAGTAGCAGTTTTTCATCTTTGTGATAGCGAATGAAAGCAGAGAAAGCCCAAAAGGGTTTTCAAACAGAAAATATGGAATTTTGATGACCTGAGAAACCTACAGCCTGGTTGTCTGTCACAGCCTCGTGATTTGAGACCAAAAAAAAACGCCAGTTGAAAATTGCTCGCAATGACCTAGGATGTGAAAGAATCAAATCGCGATAAAAATTACGCTGTGAGCTCGGGCTTTAAACATGTAAAGTGCTATCATGCCAAATATCATTTTCATCGATCCATCATTAGAAATATGTTCATTGTTTCCAGTAGTTTGTACTTACTCAAAACTAATTAGGGAGAAATATAATTTCTAAATGTTACAAATAGACCCTGTGACATGCACAAACATACTTGTAATGAAGAATATACAATTTGGAACTAAAGAATTTGCAGATTCTACGATGGACCCTATAGAGAGTTGTAACCCCTGGGTAAAGATATTATAGAGAAGTGGGCTATGTCATAAAAGCCAGAGTGAATTACTAAAATAGTTAGTATGTCATTTGTCATTATACAATTGGTTTACATTTGAATGAAGTCGTATGGCATACTTTTGTAACAATGTACAATGTAGTAGACAACACGAGGTGCACCGAGCAATCTGAACCATGATAAGACCTGACCGGTGGTGGATCAGATCAGATCCCTAAGATGGGATTCTCAATGATTACCCAACTTTCCTAAATGCTAGGAAGCACTCTGAAGGCCCGTTTGTCCTCTCACACCCCTGAATGAATTCCTGGATCCACCACAGGAGGACTGACAAATATTACTATATATTCAAGACAATGATATGTGCAAGATGTGTTGAGCATAATAATTTTGCAGTTTCTCCGTAAAAGTTGGTTGATTCTGGTATAACTACCTGAAGGAGACAATGATTTAAGAATGCAACAACACCCAACAACTGGCATGTCTCTTGTTATCAGAATTTTCCCATCGTGCATTAGAATGAATATCTTTAGTAGATTTTATATATAAATGTCTACGAGATTATCATTGAGAATTTTGTTGTTGACAATAAAAACCAAAATAAAATTATAGACTAGAATTTTGTATCGTTACAATACCTACATGATTATCGTTTGGATTCTTGGTGTATCATGGCAAAAATCAATATAAATCAAGTTCTACTTAACTGCGAATCAATGACAGAAGTAATTAATAGAAATAATATTTTAAAGTTATATTATGCGAATCATGACTTTTTATGGGAGTAATATGGCACCGTCACAATCATAACATTTACATCATGAATGTTGACTTAATTCTGTGATGTGGATTTGTGCTAGCCGATTAACTCTGTGTTAACCTGTTGTAATACAATAATGGAACAACCATGGTGCACCAGTCTAACAGCTTTATGCTATTAATATTTATTCCACCTCACATGAGCTAATAAATATTTGATTAAAATATGACTTTGTCTATTCCTCATTCATAATACGCATGTCTTAGCTATGGAGCAGGTGTGAGCTATGTGTGCTATGTATGCGCTGGATGAACCAGTTCTCTATTGGCCTTTTACAAAGCTAGCCTAAGTCTGCTGTGGTTACCACAACAAATGGATGAGTCTTTTATATTATGGTAGGGAAAACTGTAGTGAAAACAGAGTGGACAGAGAGTTGACCTTTATCCACACACCACCATGGCGAAAAAACAACCCAGTCTGGGAAGAGAAGACCTTTGCCCATACACACAACCATTTCCAAAAAACAAACCAGTCTGAGCAGAAAGCTGCCAAAATTTAGACTTTTTTAAGTGTTACATTGAGGAACATTCATATACACTCGCAGCAATACGTGATGTGAAAGGGAAAAAGTGGGGGTCGTTAATAACTGCAGTGTTTTCGTAGTTTTTGGAGAGGTTATTTTCTTTATTTTAAAATTACGTTGCAAAATGTGAGTCAAGAGGTAGCAGTAGTAGCTGTCAGTCTCACTTACAAGACTGCCTCCTTATACCATTAAGAAATTTTACAATAACCTACTTCGTGTCTCAACAATGAAGCGAAGATGTTCCTCATTTCCTGACAAGGTCTGTGCAGATTTTAACTTACAACATCTGGTATCAAAGTCCGCGTTTCAAGCAATGCACTACCCATACCGAGAAAGAATAAGGTGTTGTGCAGGTGAATCAATACAGGATGTGGCCCATTAAAATGGCCCATTAAAACAATTATACTTGGCTCATACTCTGATGCCGATATAGGGATTTTATCAACAGAAAGTGCAGCCATGAAAGAGTGGAAAGTCCCCAAACAGTTTAGGTGAGAACCTGGGCAATCTGTTTATACTGGGTTAATACTACGTCAGTTGATGTGGTTACAGTGATTTATTCCGGTATGGAAATCACGGCGCAGTGAACTACATCAGTCCAGTATAAGATCAGGGTTAGGGTATTTCCACTGAGGTCCTCGGGTGTCACGACCAAACACCGACGACCGGACCGACTTAGTTCACTGTGCCAAAATCACCGCAATGAAAACAACCTATCCTGAGAAGTTGAATTCTGTTCGGAATGCCCGCAGACAGTTCATGTCGCACACTCTGTAAAATTTATAATAGCTGATCATTAGAACAGCAAGACAATGAGGTAGCGGATATTGCCACTGAAAACAGCCTTGAGCACCGGAAATGCCACAATGTTGGAAAAAATACTTGCGCAACAACCCCACAAGAGGAATACAAAGCGCCATAGGATGACGGGGTTTGAAGGTTTATTGCCTGAAAAATGCAACATCTACGTCGGAATTGCACTACAATTGGTAGTTGAACAGGGCTAATACCACGCATTTTTCTCATATACAAAAGGAGCGCTCACCTCCCCTTTGTCGACTTTCATGCCCTCTCCCTTGTATGAGTATTGCGCCTTCACTTGTGGAATTTTCCGTGCTTCCATGACATCCCTCATGACCTCTTTCTCAATCACCTCTTCAACTTCAATTTCCTTTTCGACTTCCACTAATTTCTGGTCATCTTCATCCGACTCGGCACCATTTTCCAAAGGTTGAAGATTTTCAGGGGATACCTGAAAAATGGTTGACATTACGCCCATTTTGACCTTTGAAACTATTCTCTCAGCCAGTTAAAAAGTGATATTTTTTATTCACTCGACTACCAGCTTCCCCATGACAATTAGACGCTCTCATTCATTCATTCATTCATAGAGTTTATTTAACAGCAATAAACACAATTACGATATTTACAATACAATATTTACAAGACAGTGTACAATACACAACTAAGATTTTAAACTGCGATTATTTAGAGTAAAATATGTACAGAGCAATATAAACTTTTAATGTAATCTCATACAAGGACTTTAAAATTCCAAAATGTCGACTAAAGAATGTTTGTTGAAAGGAAGCGCGAGAAGTTTGAAAAAGCTTATAGTTTGCGCTCCCTGCCTTTCATCAATTATAGATGAAAAGAAATTGTAAGAATCTGAAATATTTGCATATTATATATGGTCAGTCGTAGTGATCTAGACAATGTTCCTCTCTTGCAAGTACTAGTATAAATCTCTAAAACATTATTATATAGACATTACCTACTGAATAGCGGAAAAAAACAAAAAGGATTTTAGTTACACCCATAGATAAACCTATATATAATTACCGGTATATCCGAATGGATAAATACAAACAAATTATGTCGCTGTACTAATTAAAATATATAATGCACACTACACATACCGAAATGTTGTTGACTTAATCATTAATCATTTGAAGGAGACCATACACAAATCACATTTGATAGCGTGATAGCTAGTGATACTTATATTTTTTTTTCAAATGTTTTCAAACGATTTGAATAATTTATATTTAAATCAATAGCATTCCACAATATAACTCCAATTATTAGTTATATTATCCAGTTATATTAAGCATTACATGATGCTGGGACAATGCTCTACATGTTGGGACAATGCTCTAGATACTGGGACAATGCTCTAGACACTCGCATTGTGCTAGAACAATGGTCCAGACCCTAACGTTTTTGCTATGACGAATAAATTGACACTAATGTTGCACTAAAACAAGGCTATTGTGTTGATCTAAGCACTAGCATTTTAGTTGGTTCAATGCTCTTTGGCCTTGTGTTGCGTTACTTCGATGCTCTTAGACACTCGCGTAGTGTTTGGTCGATGTTTTTAGACACTCGTGCTGTGTTAGTTCGATGTTTTTAGACACTTGCGCTGTGTTAGTTCGATGCTCTTAGACACTTGCGCTGTGTTAGTTCGATGCTCTTAGACACTGGTGTTGTGTTAGTTCAATGCTTTTAGACACTCGCATTGTGTTAGTTCGATGCTTTAAGACACTCGCGTTGTGTTAGTTCAATGCTCTTAGACACTCGCATTGTGTTAGTTCAATGCTTTTAGACACTCGCATTGTGTTAGTTCGATGCTCTAAGACACTCGCGTTGTGTTAGTTCGATGCTCTTAGACACTCGTGTTGTGTTAGTTCGATGCTCTTAGACACTAGCCTTGTGTTAGTTCGATGCTCTTAGACACTCGTGTTGTGTTAATTCGATGCTCTTAGACACTGGTGTTGTGTTAGTTCGATGCTCTTAGACACCCGTGTTGTGTTAGTTCGATGCTCTTAGACACTCGCATTGTGTTAGTTCAATGCTCTTAGACACTCGCATTGTGTTAGTTCAATGCTCTTAGACACTCGCGTTGTGTTAGTTTGATGCTCTTAGACACTCGCCTTGTGTTAGTTTGATGCTCTTAGACACTCGCCTTGTGTTAGTTTGATGCTCTTAGACACTCGCGTTGTGTTAGTTCGATGCTCTTAGACACTCGCGTTGTGTTAGTTCGATGCTCTTAGACACTCGCATTGTGTTAGTTCAATGCTCTTAGATACTCGCATTGTGTTAGTTCAATGCTCTTAGATACTCGCATTGTGTTAGTTCAATGCTCTTAGACACTCGCGTTGTGTTAGTTCGATGCTCTTAGACACTCGCGCTGTGTTAGTTCGATACTCTTAGACACTCGCGTTGTGTTGTGACAATGATCTGGACACTTGGCCAGTGCTGGGATGATACACTAAACACAAAATGTTGATACGCTGCTTTAAACACGCGCGTGTTGAGATGATGCGTAAACACTCACATTGTGTTGAGACGAGGCTTGAGTCATGAGCACAACGAGCTCATCAAGTCGACGAATCTCATCAGCGAACGTCTTGATGTCACTCTCGACGTGGTTGTGGCGGGATAAGAGAGCCTGTGCATGTCCCATATAACTCAGGTCAACAATAATTTGTACTAGAATTCATAATAGGTGTAGATAATAAAAAAAATTCCTGGTGCAGATAAAGGATTATAAAATCATATATTAATGAATAAGGCCTCTTTTGAAAAAATGTACATGGCATATATACTGTTTTATCAGAGTGGGCTATTAAAGGTATACAATACATGAACTATTTCATTCGAATATACATAAAACATTCTGAAATATCCATCTATTTAAGTTGATAAAGTTATCAATTTAGATTTTTGACATATTTCACTAAAAACATCTTAAAACAAGCATTTTCATAGGCTATTCACTAGGTGTGGAGTGTAAGGTGTAGTCTATTGATGAATGCTGGGATAACCTGAGAGTTTGTTTCATCCCGACCGTAGTCTTCGCTACAGACGAGGGGCATTTTCTCCTTCATCCATGCCTCAGCCTCATTCGCATCAGCGTAGTACTGAAATATTGAAACAAGCGATTCCATGGAAACTAGAGGAGTGTAGGATGCTGTCTGAACCAGTGGTCAGTGATTGATGAACTGGGCGAACCATTTTTTGTGACATATATGAAGCAATACGCTGGGATTAACCCACTGTCTGAGCCATTTTCGGCCCTTTACACGGCTAGCCTAAATAAGCTGTGGTCAACAGAACGAATGGAGTATATCTCTATTTATTATGGTGGGGAAAAACAGCGTAGTGAAGTTTTGTTGATATTTGCCACTGGTTTCAAATGTCAACAAACGGCCCTTATATGTCGTATTCTCCACTATATCAGTGAGATCTAACGGTTATTTCCAGTAAGTTGATGAGAGAGCATAGACTTGCAGTCATAGACACCATTCAAAACACAGAAATGTCCTAGGTATGAAACCCTTAGGGACCACACTGTCCAGCACTTACCAAACTTATGATCCAGCGATTAAAACTCGGCGTTGCAAAAAGCTAATGATCCCACCTAGGCCCATACATCCAGTCGAAAGTCAAGTACAGCATTTATAGACCAGACCGAGTATCAGCCAAGGCTTAGGGACGCGGCTTATAATGAGTGCTTATGGCTGTTATATAAAGCGCAGATACAATAACAGACACTCACATATCATTTGTCACAGAAAAAAGGTAGTACTTCTTAGGACTAACAAAAATTTATAGCAATACAAGCCTTCGCAGACACCAGGAATGCTGCATCAGGTTCTTCATGCTTCATTCACCCAAATGAAGCCTTCTTTGTGTCTGCGAAAGCTCATGCTTCAATAAATTTTTGTTAATCTTAAAGGGTCCTACCTTCTTTTTCTTGTTATTAATTTGTGTAGACTAATGCGGCTACCCCCGACTGAATCCGTTAAAGATGACATCAAGCGTCTACCCATTTTAGAAACTGATGTACTCCAGCAATCGGGGATAAATAATTTGCTGAGAATCATCGCAGCATAAAGGTCAACGGGACACATACATAGCTTAGTCTATTTACGATTGTGGCCATAAACGGATCTATCTCTCTCTCGATGTCTCGCGTATACAGCTACCTGAGCAGCCTCGATCGCATCGTGCAGCCTCGTGCGGCGTGTATCGGATTGTTTCGTAAGCAGTGTGTGGAGGTCGCGAAGGTTAACGATGCGACGACGGATATCCGAACTGTCTGGGTGCTTCTTCTCTATCAGCTTCTCCCCGAGAGAACATGTCGCTTCAAAGGCTACCTGACGACCTTGTGTTTCTGCCTCCAATGCCTGCGTTGTAAATTGAGAAAAAAATAAGTATTAGTGGTTCTAACTCACTCACACACACACACATGCGCGCGCGCACACACACACACATATACAAATATATAACACAGACATTTCCACACACACTCACACACACACACATATATATATATATATATACACGTATATACACACAGACATCTCCAGACACCAAACTGATCAGCACCCATAACATCTCTCTACAATGATTCAGACAGGATACACCAGTAAGCCTACATTATAATATTTATATATGATGAACTCCTTGTAACATTCTTCAGCCCATAAACTTAACCTTGCTGTAGATAGCCTCATTGATCATGAAGTTTTTAGTGTATGGTTATGAACGCCATTAAAATATAAAATAATGATTATTATTATTATTATTGATGGTAAACCAGTGAGCAACGCTGATTGCCACCGATGCCCTCCCACAAAACCTCACCTCGTGTTTCTTCAACAAGCTCATGGCAGCAGTGAGATCTTTTCCGGTCGTGGTCTGCTGCACCGTGTCGATCTTCTCCATCAACCAACGCTCTTCATCTTCACTATCATCCAAAAACTTGTAGTATGCAGCCATTTCACGCAGGTTATCCTCTCGAACGGCCGCCAACTTGTTCACTCTGACATCATAAGATCGTGTCATGAGAACATTGACAGTAAGTATGTATGTATTTATAGGCTGATTACCGAAGTTATTGTTGTGATAGGCCATCATAGGCCCTTTACAATGCTAGCGTATTAATGTGGTTAACACAACAATCTGATTAGCCTCACTTATATGGGGTGGGGGAAAACACCGAGTGTGAAAAACCCACCGAGTCTGGGCAGACAATTGACCCTTTTTCTATTCACGCCACTGGTTCTAAATGTCTACATATGAACTACATATGTCACACACTCTGCTAAGTCTATGATGGGTCCATGTTTATTTACAATGAGATGACGACATAGCGGGGAGGATAGCGACATAAAGATCATATATAGAGCATCTAAAGCACAGCAAAGGTCAGAGGGAAAAGACCTAAACCCTTAGCACTCTGTTGTCACAGAATTGTATTGCAATAGTATTGTGTTATACAGACGTCAGTGTGGTAAGGGCTAACACAACCACACTGCAAGGGCCACCCAGACCCCCATGGGCAATGGGGTCTAAGGCGTTTTCAGCCCGAAAAATGCCACAGTTAGTATACTGGTCGGAGCGGGATTTGAACCAGGGACCACTGGATTCAAAGTCAAACGCTCTAACCACTATGCCAGCTCTCCCCTATAACGAAATTATAGCAAGTTCTCATCCAAATGTGTGTGAACCATTGTTTGTGTGAATCAAGTGTATTGCGCATTATTGAAAAATATCTATTCCTAGTACTTAACTTTAGTTGACAAAAGACTTCACTTTTTTAAAAAATATCATGTTACAAACTGCATTAGCTAACTGCTGGAAATAGACCTAAGATTTGATTGATATATGTGAAGTCACAGACTACAGTATGACTTCGTGTCTTTGTTAAATGTCAAGTAGTTAAGTCATTTAGGGTTCTTGGTAGTCCTTGCAGTGTGGTTCTGTTAGGACTGTTCTCCCGCTGATGTGCTTCACTGACTGCCTCAGATGCTCTAAGGATGGTCTGTGTGTCGCAGACCTCTCTGCTTTATCATCATCTCATCGTAAATAATCATTAACTATCATAGACTTAGCGGAGTGTGCGACATATGTAGCCTGCCTATAGACATTTGGAACCAGTGATGTGAATGGAAAAATGGCAATCTTTCCAAGACTCATTGGATTTCTCACAGGAGGTGTTCTCCCCAAAGCGAGGCTAATCAATTTTTTATGTTAACCACATTTATAGGGTAGCTTCATAAGCAATCTGTAACGCACATTACATACATATAATAATGTTATACTTTGTGACACTGCCACTGAGCTCTCCCTCCACAGCGTTTATCACGGAATACAAATGACAATATATTATTATTATTATAATTATTTAATGCGATTCCTGATTAACTTTCATGGGTATTAACAGTTTACAAGATCAATTCCAGAAACTGGCTGTCACTCACCTGTCCAAATCCTCGTTAAGCCGTTTGACATGATTCCCCAGATACTTTCCGTCAATCGGACTGCTCGCGAGGAACTTGCTCGATCTGTCATTGAGATCATGGACTTTGTTGTTCAGTGTTTTCAGCTGGGTGTCGTGTAGACTGTGCTTCTGGAGGAAGTCTTCAGTCGCGTGCAGGTGCTTGCCACAGTCTGGCGCTTTAACATTGTCCTGGTCGGATAAAACGACAACAAACCTTATGATTGCTTAAATGGTCTTTTTACCCAATCAATCGATTACCCAATCACCGGGTCAATCGATCATTTGGTCAATCGATCATTTGGTCAATCGATCATTTGATCAATTGGTCGATCGATCATTTGGTCAATCGATCATTTGGTCAATCAATCATTTGATCGCTCGATCATTTGGTCAATCGGTCAATCGATCATTTGGTCAATTGGTCAATCGATCATTTGGTCAATTTGATCATTTGATCAATTGGTCAGTCGATCATTTGATCAATTGGTCAGTCGATCATTTGGTCAATTGGTCACTCGATCATTTGGTCAATTGGTCAGTCGATCATTTGGTCAATTGCTCAATCGATCATTTGATCAATTGGTCAGTCGATCATTTGATCAATTGGTCAGTCGATCATTTGGTCAATTGGTCAATCGATCATTTGGTCAATTGGTCAGTCAATCATTTGGTCAATTGGTCAGTCGATCATTTGGTCAATTAGTCAGTCGATCATTTGGTCAACTGGTCAATCGATCATTTGGTTAGTCTATTGGTCAATCAATTATTTCATCATTCGGTCAATCAATGGCCTGCTGCCTCATCTGGTGCATCAACCAGTCAATGAGGAAGTAGTTGTTTCAAGTGCATACAATAGAGACCACAAAAATACAGTATTTCACACACAAACTAAACGCAGGCCAGTCTGCCAAATCTCTATCGAACGTTCAACGAGAAAATATACATGCACCAGTTCGAGGAGGGACTTACTTCAATTTCTTTAAGTTCATCTCGGATTGTATCAATTTCGCGGAACATAGCCGTGAGCTCACTGAAGTCTGAAAGCGTTGCCTTCCTCTTATCTAGCTCATCCAAAAGTTTCTGCCAATGCGCGTTAATTTCATCGTTCCTGTAATACCGTCACATGTTACATACTTGCCAAGTTAAACTGATAGCAAACCACCAATCACAAAAAGGCTCTTCAAACGCCTGATGCTATATTTAATTAGCAGTACATACTATGCGCACAGACGCCATTTCGCTATTATATTTTGTAGTATGTAGTAGTAACCAGGGGCGACAAAGCTATTCACCCATTATAACCACATTCGCAAAATGGTTATATGTTACTTAAAATGTGCCCATTCTCTAGTATATTTCAGGAAATCTGCACTATTTGTGAACTGTGTTATCCCTCACATAAATTTGTGAGGGGCGTGCTGGCGCCACTTATAGAGCTGCCTGCCCACCAATTACTCATTTTTAACTGTCATTTGGAATTTTGCGCAAGTGGCTTTAAATTGACAATATATAAATGTCACTCTGTATTTTTACTATACTTATATAAGCAGTTCTATAATAAGAAAAACTTCTTTAATCGAGAGTATATGACACTGTATAGTGAGTAGATAAAAGCCCCACTAACTTGTGTTCGATGTCATCCTTCGAGTGGTAGTTACCATACACCAGTTCTTTGGCCAGCAAACTCAATGCCCGAAATCTGTCTTTCTGCGATACAACACATCAGTTCACATAATAAGAGGTCAGCAACAACATTTATAGACCGCGAGTATCAACCAATAAAGGCTCTCACATGTGCTTACAATGAATGTTTAGGGCAGCTATTAAGAGCAGATATGATAGCTTTGACATCTGCATGTCACCTACGAAGAAAAGTATATAAAGACAGGTGGTACACACCATCAATCATCAATCGAGGATACATGCCGAGGATCAATGCAAAAAACTCGACCAATTGGAGGTTTGGATTGTCCGACCCTTTGTTTATGAATCCAGTGCTCCTAACATCATCTAACTGCTTCCCCAAATTGAAAAAGAAAAAGTTTGTTACATTCCAAAGGTTGTCCAGGTGAGCCATAAGGGTGTGGCCACTTGTATGTTTATATATTCTTACGCACTCACACGGCTACCGTAATGAGTTACTATACTAAGATATACATAACACCGCAGCTACCCTGATATCTGCAGATACATTGCAATACAGATACAATTCATTCAGCACTGGCCAAGTTCAAGACCTCTCCCCATCTCCCTCTCCCTCTCTCTCCCTGGAGACCGGGTATAGCATGCAGCCAGGCATTGTACACACCACAAAAATAACTAGTCGACACGCGTGGAAAGTAGTATACGGTAGTAATGGACAATAGTGGACCATACCCTGGCCAGAATCTCGGCACTGATAGCCTCGTGTTTCCTGATAGCTGCTTCAGTCTGTCCTGCACTGTTACAGGTCAAGTGCTCCGTCAGGATGCTAAACATGTCATGCAGCCATGTCTCCCGAATTGCGGCCTGCAATAAAACAAATGTAATAATAAATAATAATAATACATTTGTTTTGGAGGTGCCCTAATAACTAGTATGTCTCTAAGGCGCCTATATACATTTCGTGTGATAACTAATTATATCGCATAACAAAAAAGTAAGTACATATAGGTAAATCATAGCCTAACACAACAGTTACATGAAATATGAAATTCTATTGATTTATAGACCCCTTCCCAAACATGGCTATCAAAGGCACTTTGCAAATTTACGGTTACTATCAATAAATAGAAATACAAGGAACATAAGGAATACAAGGAATACAGTTCGAAGTCGAACTCGATATATTAGTGAGTCAAGAATAAGACATACATGGTAAGATCACAGACAAGAAAAATATTCAATAATTCAAAATCAGTTCATAACATAAAAACTGTAATCATTCCTAACTGCATGAGGGATGATATGAACAAGTGGAGTATATCAATACAAAAGAGCTATAGATCAACGATGGTAAAAAGATAGGTTTTGATAGCCTTTTTAAATAATTGATTAAATGATTTTTTTTAATGTTTGTGGGAAGCTTGTTCCAAAGTGTAGGAGCTGCCCTCATAAAACACCTGCCACTCATAGTTTTCAGTTTAAATCTTAGATTAGAAAGTAGCAATCTGTTTGCTGATCGGTTGCCTTTACGACCAGGAACATATATTGATATCAGATCACAAATATAAGAAGGAACCATACCGTGAATCGATTAAAATGTTAATACCAAAATTTTGAATTCAACTCGTTTCTGAATTCCTGTGAAGAGCCTGTGAAGATCGTTCAAAATTGGAGTAATTCGATCATAATTCTTAGTTTTACATATGAGCAGCTGCATTTTGGGCTAGTTGGAGGATATGAGTTAAGTGACTAGATATACCAAAGAGGAGTGAGTTGCAGTTATCAAGTCGTGAAGTAACATACGCATGCACAAAATTTTCTGTAGTCTGACAATTGAGATATTTCCGCACTTTGGATATAGTTCTGATGTAGAAATACGCAGATTTGGTGACAGAGTGTAAATGACTTTCGATAGACAAGTTACAGTCAAAAATTACTCCAAGGTTCTTAACCTTAGTTTTGGGGGTGATAGTGTCATTAACAACAGTCAATGAGATATTGTCAATTTTATTAATTTGCTGATTTGTACCTAGATGTAAATGTTCTGTTTTGCTGTGGTTCAATTTAAGCTTATTTTATGACATCGATTTATGAATTTCTGATATACACGTTGCTACAGTGTCTAGAACAGTATTGATATTGTTAAATTGCACAGATATATAAAGCTGAGTGTCATCGGTGTATTGGTGATAACATATATTTAGAAATATCAGTAATAGGTTGAATATACAGCGTAAACAGTAGAGGTCCAAGTACACAGCCTTGAGGAACTCCCTGGCGAA
>WURV02145248.1:0-38782 GCA_011762755.2 Epimenia babai
TCCAGATCGAAAACCAATATTCAGAAACCACACAAAAAATAAACTAACAGGACTCCATTTTTAGGTGACAAGTACACGGGTTCGGTCCACCCGATGGGATACCCCATCACTGCCTCCGCGAACGAGGGGTTCAGGTAGACCGGGTCGGTAGAAGAAATCCTCAATGCCTCGGACATCCTCGTGCCACGGAAATGCGGACTGCCCAGGTAACGGTTGCGGCAGGTTCCCTTGAACTCGCTGGCCCCCATGGTCGGCAGCAGCCTTGCGAGCCTTCCCAGCCCCACGCTCCCGGGGTTGCCCCTGCCGTTGACCTTCCTCGGCATCCCGGTTTCCGTCATGTAAAACCTGTCGTTTTTTCCGATGATGGCCCCCTGGGCGGCATCGCTTGCCGTCGGCGTGGGCAACAATCCAGACCCTGTCCCTGCGGTGGGGAGCCTGGACGGCACAAGCTGGAATAACAAATGGTTGCACGGTGTAGCCTTCACCCTCCAGGTCAACCTTCGTGCGGGTGAATGCCATGTTGGTGAAGTGAGCAACGTTTTCACCAATGACCCAAGCGGGCTGTGTCTGCCGTATGATGCGAAACATTTCCGGCCAGAGGTCGCGGTGATCCTGCGTTCCCCTTTGCTTGCCTGCGATACTGAACGGCTGGCAGGGGAAGCCCCCCGTGAGAATGTCGATGTTTCCTTCATATTGTCTGAACTCCTCTGTCCTGGTGATGTCGTTGTGAATGGTGGCGCCCGGGAAATTTTTCCTGAGCACCCTTTGGGCAAACGGGTCGATCTCGCAGAATGCGACGGTCTCCAGCCCGTTGGCCTGTGCGGCGATGGCGAACCCGCCAATGCCGCTGAACAAATCGAGATGTGTCCTCAAATGTCCTCCCTGATAATTTGTGTTAGTTTCGAATGGTGAAAACAGCGGTGATACAGCACCGCTGTTTTCACGCCTTCCTTTGCCGGAAAGAGCCCCGGCGAGAATGGGAACCCCGTGCATATTCCCGTCGGAGCCGGGGCCTTACCTGTCCTTGGAAGCCGGTTTGCCTTCCTCAAGCTTCTCCACATGACTCTTTCTTCGCCCCCGCTTCTTAGCGGGGGCGGATTGCTCAACCTCTTCCTGTTTCTGCTGTTCGCGCAGCTCATTGAGCCGTTCGTAAATGAACTCATGGGCCTTGCCATTGGCCAGGTTGGACAGCGGCAGGTGCTTGGCATAGAAGAACTGGGTCTCATGCCACTCATCCTCATGGAAATAGTGGCGTGAGAGTTTGACGGTATGGTAAACCTGTCCTTTCCCTGACGTGTTTTCCCAGACAGCGGCTTTGACGTAATCGCCTTTCTGGCCGTACCTGAACTCCTTGATAGGTGCTTCACTCATAACTCCTCCTTTCTGTTGAAGTGAATAACAGGGCGTGAGCCCGGTTGACCCATGAATGGGGGAGGGAAATCACATACGGAAGCCCTGAAAATACCGGGGGCATTTTCCAGCGGGAATACGCATTCCTTTTTAGGAATGATCAGTATCAGGCAAATCCGCGGTGGACGTGACTACTTCGGCAACCACCTTTCGGCCAACGATTACTACTCGGAGGGCGAGAAAGTGACCGGCCACTGGCGGGGCAAGCTTGCGAAAATGTTAGGCTTGGAGGGCAAGGAAGTGAACAGGGAGGACTTTGAATCACTGCGGAATAACCTGCATCCTCAGACAGGGCAAAAGCTGCGCCCGAGGATGGCTAAAGTCACTTTCCATGATGTCGTCGTATCAGCCCCCAAGGGCTACAGCATCCTGGCCCTGGTCGGCGGGGATGAAAGGCTGGTGGAGGGGTTTGAACGTGCCGTGGAAAAGACCTTCAGGAGGCTGGAGAAAATGATTGGAGCCAGGGACAGGTCGGGCAATGCCTACCACACCGAAAAGATCATACGCACGGGCAACGGGGCTGCTGCGGTCTTCCATCACAACACCAGCCGTTTGCTCGATCCCCAGCTTCACGCCCACCTGGTGTTTTCCAACCATACCTTTGTTCCGGGGAAGGACGGTTACTTCGCCTTGCAGCCGAAGGTGATGATGGAAGAGGCAACGCGATGGATGACCGGTCAGTTTCACCGGGACCTTGCAAAGGAGGCTATCAAAGCCGGATATGATGCCAGGCTGGTGGACAGCAGGTTAAAGATGCCTGTAAGCCTGAAGATGGAATACATCTTCTCCAAACGCACACGCCAGAGGCGGAAATTTGAAAAACGTTACCGGAGGATGTTTGGGCACCCGCCTGACAATGACCGTGTAGCCCAATTCATCAGGGAGGGCAAGGCAGGGGCAAGGCGGCGGTTTAAGGACGAGTACCACGACAGGTTTGGAAGGTGGCCCTCCAGGGAAACAGTCCATGAATTTGTCCGTGACTGGCGTTCGTCAAAGATGGCGACGAGCACCAGTGACGAGGTATATTGTAACCAAAGAAGTCAGCCAACAGGACATAATATAAGCCAACTTGACGGAGTGGTGGCACAGGCGAGGGCCGGAAGCAAAAACCAGACTGAAAACATATCCACAGAGGAAGAAAAACAGGAGGTCAGGACCAATGATGATCTTGTTTCCGGTGACGACGACAAACAACAAAGAACCTTCGCAAAAAACAGCAAACAGAAAACCCGTCACCAAAAGCTGAGTGAACGCTCTGGCTATCGTCACGCCACAGCGCGTATGGAAGCCATACGTCGCATGAGAAGGGGGATGGCGATGGCACGGGCCCTGCGGGGTCATCCCATGGTGTTCATGCTGCAACATCTTTCAACCATAAGCAGACAAAGAAGACGATGAGAATAAAGGAAGAATGTTTTGAGACAGAAACAGGAACACCGACCATGACAGTGGTGTTAGGAGATAGCGAGAAGATGGTTCCCTATGCCGGCTTCCGTGATGCAGACAAACGGGGTGACTGCATCACGATGCGCTTCCATGAATGGAATATCACCATCACAGGGAAAGCCCTGGATGACCTGTGGCAACAGCTCCAGTTGCAGGATGTCCGGGTGATACGCGCCAGCCGCCAATACCATGACGGTGCCTGTACGGTCACCCGGCTGGAAGTGACCGAATCTAACAGTTGACCGGTGTGTGTTCTTTCTTCCTTTGTTCGCGCGCCTTTTCCTGCCTGCGGATGCGCCTCAGGTACTTGGAGCGAAGCTCAAGTCCGCGGTTTCCCATCAGCGCTTTCTTGATACAGCGGAAGTCAGCGGTTTCACCTTTGCTGGCAACAATCCTCAGCAGGCGGGTGCGTGTCTTCCTGAAATCAAGTCCCGCAAGATTGCATACGGTGGCAAAGTCGCTTGTTTCACCCTCTTTGGCCCTGAGCCACAGCATGGCACGTCTCCTGTCATGATAGGCATCCGGTTTGGCACTGTTGGAACGAGCATCGACCACCGCTTGCAGCATGACCGAGATCCAGAGCGCCTTGCACAGCTCGGTCTCGCTTTCATCGATGGGTGGAAATGGTTCATGGTTGTTTTCATTGTCTGACATAAGACTCCCTTTGTTTGGTTAAATACCCTTAACCAAACCTATGATTGTGATTTACGGAAGTTAACAACTTGTAGTGGAATGTACGATTCTTCAGAGGCGTTGCAAAAATACCACAGTCGTCATTTAGGGGGCTTCCATGTGTCACATGAAGAGGGCAACTTGCTCGATTTGCTAACCAAGGAGGAAATGAATGGGCTATGACAAAATCGAACAATGCTATCAACATGATCCAAACCGCTTAATCACCAGACAGGAAGCAGCAGACATGCTTGGACTGAAACCGGAAACCCTCGCCAAGTGGGCATACCGTGGACAATACGGGCTAAAGATGATCAAGGTTGGTACGCGGGTGCGATACAGGCTGGGAGATGTGGAGGACTTCATTGAGAAAAACACAAGATGTGACAAGTCCGCTGTATGACGGCATATGTTGTGATGTCGAAAACAGTTGATCCCTAAAAATTCAATCGTTATACTGGTAGCACATAGGTAGTATCAGGATTTTGCCATTGAACGGCAAAGCTCGCAGATTGAGGCTGGGACTGGGTTCCGACGGCAAGCTGCCGGAAAGGTTGATAACTGTTAATCAATTGGTCGCTGGTTCGAATCCGGCCCAGGGAGCCAGGCTAAGAGCATATAAAAATCAACCTTCCCTAAGTGTTTCCCCTGATCTACCTATGTTTGCGTATTTTCGACGTGGGCATTTTCTCACCACGTCAATGCGACGTAAATGGATGCAAATCGACCCATTTTGATGCGGGAGGTAGCATATAGGTAGCATCAGGGAGGGTGAAACTTGGCAGAATTGATGAATTTTACACGGGCTTCTGTAGCTGGTTTACCTGCTTCCAACAAACGCATGCGTGACGAGTATAAGGACCCGACAGAGAAAGGTTTGCGATTGCACGTTTCACAGTATGGAACGAAAACCTTTTACCTTTATAAAAAGCATCAGGGCAAACCGCTCAGGATCAAGTTGGGGTGCTTTCCTGATATATCGGTAGCTCAGGCAAAAGATCTCGCCCAAAAAGAAAAAGGTAAATTGGCGCTTGAAAAACTTGAATCGATCCCGGGAGAGAAAGAACCTCTCAACGAAACCAGCCTGGGTGAGCTAGCGGAAGAATATTACAGAATCCGCAGGTTGAAATGGAATACGGAAAGGGTCTATCGCATTGCGGTGGAGAATCATCTGGCCGACTGGAAAACAAAGCCCATGTGCTCGATAGCCAAAGACATGATCATCAGGCGGCATGAGGATATTTCCAAAACATCAGGCGATTCCATGGCTGATAGTGTGATGAGAACGTTGCGCACCTTCTTTGAGTTTTACATAGAGCGTTATAATACCGGTGGAGACAATCCTGTAATGACTCTTTCAGCTAACAGGCTCTGGAAAACTGGAATCAAAGATCGCCGGACACGGCATATACCGAAAAAAGAACTGGCTGATTGGGTCGGAATTTTCGAGCAACTGGAACACGAGACTTGGCGTGATTACCTCATGTTTGTTCTTGCTACGGGTTTACGGAAAGAAGAGGCAGCCCAGCTTGAATGGGCACGAGTGAACTTTTCTGAAAAGATGTTTTGGATCTCGGAAACCAAGAACGGGAAAAAGCTCTATTTGCCGATGAATGCCATTACGCAGGAGATTCTGGAGCGAAGGAAATCAAATCATCGCTGGGTTTTTCCATCGATTACAGATAACGAAAAATCACTCAATGTGGCTGCAATCTGGCGAAATATCCGGAGAAACCTCAAAAAGGAATTATCCACCCATGATTTGCGAAGAACGTTTCTTACATTGGCGGCGGGTCTGGGTATTGATAAACTGACTCGAAAACGTCTGGTCAATCATTCGGCAGGAAGTGATGTCACGGAAGGTTACATCATTCAGGAGGTGGAAGAGCTGCGTGAACCATCTAAAAAAGTAGCGCAGCGTATCTTATCACTGGCAGAAGAGAAAAATGAGGTAACTGATTAAAAGTCAGTTACCCTGATGGACAACCGATGGAAGGGTAAGAGTGCCTCTCAATGCCTATTGCCAGGATAACAGTAATCCAGCAGAACCCCTGATGCTACCTATGTGTTACCAGTATAAGGAGATGTAAGTATGAAGTCAATATCATCTAACACTGAAATGTGTCGGAGAGCTTTCCGTTGATGTAGCTTTCGGCGAACCCGGATCAGAAAAACTATAGTGCTTTTTGAGGGATGTCAAAAAAGTGTGTCAAAAAAGTTTCTCGAAAAGAAAAAATAAGCCTTGCAGAGGCCGGAAATTATTTGATAGAAGCCCCGCGACCTGAAATTTGGGGACTGCATTGTGTGTGGTGTTCCAATCGTGAAGTCCCAAATAACCGAGCCTCGTTGAGGTCTGCAATTCCAAAGGAATCTGCAATCCAATTTTTCTAATTATGAGAAGTCCATTTTTAAGACCCACTGTTCTATTTCCACTGGTGTTGGCACCGTGTCTTCTGTCCGCCGGAGAGCCAGGTAAAATGAAGCGCGAAGTCTGGACAGGACTTGGAGGCTCGACCATCGCAGACCTGACCGGAAGCGCCAAATACTTCGGCACTGCGGATGTGGTTGAGACAATCAACGGTGCAGAGGCTCCCACGAACTGGGGTGAAAACTACGGCCAGCGTCTCAGGGCTTACATTATCGCCCCCGAAAGTGGCGACTACACTTTCTGGATAGCAGGGGACGACCACTGCGAGCTTTACCTCTCGACTGATGATAGCAAGTTCAACAAAAGCCGTATTGCCCATATCACGGGCTGGTGGCAATGGGCTGCACCCCAGCAATGGGACAAATTTGCCAGTCAGCAATCTGCTGCAATTACCCTGGTGGCCGGACAAAAGTATTTTATTGAAGCCCTCCAGAAGGAAGGTGGGGGAGGGGACAATCTGGCCATTGCCTGGAAAACCCCGACAGGGCAGCAGGAGCTTATCCCTGCATCCGCCCTGGAATCCTTCACGGTTGATCCCGATGATGCGGACGATGACGGCCTCAGGGATTCATTCGAGACAGCCCACGGCCTGAGCACATCGGACAATGGTTCCGCCAACGAAGACAACGGTCCGTTAGGGGATCCGGACAAGGATGGCTACATCAACCTTGAGGAGCAGGATTTTGGCAGCAACCCCACTGTCCACGGAGGTGTGCCCGGATACCTTTCCTATGACAAGTGGAACACCGGCCACGGATGGAGTATCGCCAGCCTTAGGTCGCTTCCCAAGTTTCATGAAACCCCGGACACACAGGAGCTTGTGGCGGGTGCCGAAAGCCCGGTCAACGCGGCTGATTATTATGGAGGTCGGCTCAGCGGATATATCATCGCCCCGGCCAGTGGTGACTACACGTTCTGGGAGGCGGGTGATGACCATGCCGAGCTCTGGTTGTCCACGGACTCCAGCAAATTCAATAAGCAGCGCATTGCCTGGCACAAGGGCTACACAGCCCATCGCCAGTGGGACAAGTTTCCGACACAGAAGTCAGCGACCATTACTTTGGTTGCAGGCCAGAAATACTATATCGAAGCCCTCGTCAAGGAGTGGGCAGGGGGAGATCACCTCTCCATCGCATGGCAGGTTCCGGGTGGGCAACGTGAAGTGATCCCCGTGTCAGCCATTGAAAGTGCCGCCCTTGATGCTGATGACCTTGACAATGATGGCCTCAAGGATTCCTGGGAGACAGCCAATGGTCTCGCCACCACAACAGGTGTTGGCAACGATGGTCCACTTGGAGATCCTGATGGGGACTACGCCCCTAACTGGCTTGAGCATCAGGCCGGGACTGATCCCCAATCCGTGGATAACTCTGTTCCCGGAGCCCTTGTCTATGAAGAGTGGGGCGGAGTGGCCGGACGCTTTGTCAAGGATCTGAAAAAATCCTCCAAGTTCCTCCAGGCACCGGACCAGCGCTATGCCGTGGTCACAGGCACAGGACCGTCCAACAATGTCGGCAACGTTGGCAACCGTATCCGGGGCTACATCACGGCACCTGCAACCGGCGACTACACCTTCTGGGCGGAAGGAAACAAGGAGGTGGAGCTATGGCTTTCCACCGATGATGACAAGTTCAACAAGGAGCTCCTCGTGCGCACTGTCCACTTCACAGCCCCGTTCAACTTTGACTTTGACATCGCCCAGAAGTCAAAAGCCGTTCACTTGGTGGCCGGACAGAAATACTACTTGGAGTGCTATCACAAGATTAACAACAAGACAGGCAACCACTTCAACATTGCCTGGCAGACACCCGGGGGACAACGCGAGGAACTTCCTGCCTCCGTGCTCAGCACCTTCCATCGCCAGGCCAATGATCAGGATGATGACGACCTTCGCGACGACTATGAACTGGCAAACGGGCTCGACGGAAATGACAATGGATCAGTCAATCCAGCCAACGGTGCCTACGGTGACCTTGATGGCGACGGTTTGCTTAACCACGAGGAGCAAACCCACGGAACAGCCGCCAACCTTGCCGACACAGACGGTGATGGGGTCAATGACCATGACGAGATCACACTGCTTGAGACCCAGGCCTTGGTGGGTGACGTGGCTCCGTTTCAGGTTATTCAGACCGTCAACGGCTCAAGCCACACTTCCCATAGTGGAGCCTTTGCCAACCAGGGGAATGCTGCCTACACCACATCAGCAAGAGGCTGGGTGGAATACAGTGTCAATGTTCCCAATGCCGGCACCTATATGCTGGACCTATCATTCGGTCCTCGCACAGGCGGGACGCTTAGCGATGCTTACGAGACTGTGTTCAGCATCAACGGTCAGTTGCTTGGCAGGGTCCACAACACCATCGCTGTAGGAGCCACGGCAAACGCCAAGGTCCTGACGCCGTGGTTACCGGCAGGGAGTCACACAGTGCGTGTGTTGGTGGATAATTCCTATACCTACCGCCGGGTCAACCTGTATACGCTTACTTTGCTCAGTTCCCACGGATCGGACGGCAATACCAACGGCACACCTGACTGGGTGGAAAACCGTCTTGCCACCCTGAACGGCATCGACACAGGCATCGTCCAGAGCCAGATCTCACCACTCACTCTCGAAGGCCGTGCCCGCTACCTTGGCACAGCCCAGGCATCTGGCCTTGCCCTCCAGCCCTCTCCCGGGGAACAATGGTTTGCAGACGTTACCCTTGATGCCACCGGGCAGCCGGTCACCAGGTCCTTCAGCTTTGAAAACGGCGGCCTCGTGGTTAACCGCCAACTTACCTGGGTGCCGACCAACCTGCTTACCCAGCAGGCTATTTCACTGCGTCAGGGGGATTCACTGCGCCTCTCGTCATGGGACGGTGCCACCGCTTCGGGAACATTCACTGCAACCCTTTCCACCACGCCTATCGCCGGGCCGTTCCTGGCCAAGGAAACACCGGGGCATCTCCCGACAGACAGTTCATCAGCAATACTCGGATGGAGTAACCAACCACTTGCCGATCTGCTCGAAGCAAGGGGAGTGATGCAAGGAAGCTGGATACCCAATGCCACCAACGCATCAGCCCACCACATTGTAATCAATGGCTCAACAGCCACTCTACAGCTCCAGTTTGTTGACGCAACCTACACCAAGGTGACCAAGATCCAACTTACCCAGTCAGGAAACGACATTGTTGCCCACCAGATCTATGCCAAATACAAGGCAGGTGATCATCTGGGTGAGGATTTTGACGTCATCACAGCTACCAATGCCCCTGCAGGGGCTGGCGGATACGGGGTTAGCGGCCTCGAACTTACTTTCCATTCCGTATCCCCCTCAACTACTGACCTGACACCTGCGGCTGGCCAGCCTGCTGACCAGCCCGTTCCCGTTGCCTTTGACGTTCCCGGCACCCACACTATCAACGCCACATGGACATCCGCCGATGGAACCACCACCCATAGCTCCAGCATGACTGTCAATGTCACGGCTGATGTCCCTGTAATCCAGAGCCCCATCTGTGTTGCGGGATTCTGGCGCGAGTGGGATGTGCCGGTTCTTCCCGAAGGAACCGTTCTTGAGATTGACGACCGTATTGAGGTTCGCGAGACCATTGACCTTGGTGAAGCGGGAACCCGTTACGTCATCAAGGGAGAAACCCCTGAAGACGTCCACGCCCTTGTGCGTGTCGAGGAAACGGGGGCTGTTCTCGGGGCCATCACCCTGCGAGGCATGAGGGTTCGTGATAATGAAATGACCAGCATCCAGTTTATCCAGAACTTCAATGACGGCAGCTATCTTGTCAAGATGCCAGCTGTTATTGACGGTATGCACACGGACGCCACGTTGCGCTATGACATCTTTATCGGCGGGGTCACTTTCGAGGATGGCAGTATCCAAAAGGATATCATCCTGCCGGATGATTGTGATGCCATGGGCATCACTCCGGTCCGTTTTGTTAAAACCGGAAGCAATGGCTCTGTCTGCCACCGCGCCAGCGTTTGGCAGGGTGGAAAACGCATCGCCTGGTTCTACTAACAGACCGTTTTTGTCTTACCCTCTATTTCCCTGCAATCAGATTCATGATCCGCATCACCCAATCAAAGCTTTTGGTCACTTGCTCCGTGCTTGTTCTCGGGGCTGTGGTTCTGGTGTTGGTTGTGAAGAATCAGGATCATCCATCTGGAGATGGCAATGAGGAGAACCGGAGACCGGCCAGTCGTTACAACCAGAGCCAAACATCCTCTGGCATCGGTCAAAACAAGAGACCTGCTCATCGCGTTAACACAGATGCTGGTCCTACCCAACAGGAGAGTAGCGGAGTTGTCACCCAGCCAGATCAAGCGCCTCAACCTGTCAGGCGGGTTGCCCGTCGCGCGCCACATCTTGACCGCGCCATCATGGAAAAAAGGGGAGGGGCTTCACATGCACACCGATCCATCCGGCGCAATCATGCAGGGGGTAACCGTCTTACCGCTATTCTTGGCAACAACGGACTTCTGGCACGCCAGCGTGTCTCGTCCCTTGAATCCCTTACTTCTCCACTCAGTCGGGATGAACAGGACAGTATCTACCGGGCGATAGAAAACCAAACCCGTCCCGAGGGTGTCAGTGATTCAGCCTGGCACTGGATGGTTGACGAGCTCATCACCGCTCTTAGGGACAAGGGGGCAGCCCCGGATGAGGTAACTGCGCGCCTCGCTGCTATCCACATGGACAACAGTCAGCACCCTGTTGTGCGTGACTACGCTCTCCAGCATCTCGGTCATTTACGCAACGAAGGGGGGGATATGAAGGTGATCGAACAGACCCTTGCTGGTGCCGTTAACGAACAGCAGGGAACCATAGCTGGTACCGCACTCCTCGCATTGAACCAGCGGGGGGCATCACCGGAGGTGGCCGAATCGGCTCTTCAGGTGGCTAGGGATGAAAATGTCTCCATGCATTCGCGTCTCACCGCCTTGCAAGTTGCAGGGAAACAAGGCAATGAGGAAATTCTTCCACTTGCTGTGGACACGGCAGCAGATTCTGGTCAGCCCGTGGCCCTTCGTATTGCCGCCATTGCCACTCTTGGAGATTTGAAGGCGAAAGGCCAGCTGCCTCTTATCCAAAGCCTTGTTACATCCCCTGATTCACGCCTGCGCACTGCTGCCCGGGTTGCACTCAAAAAACTTTCCCAACAATAGAAGTAATCCTTCTGTCACTCCAAACTATCTTAAATCCATCATCCCGAAGTTATGTCAGAGATCATCCTACACACCCGTAAGAACTGGAAATTGATAACTTTCCTGTTGGCTATGCTTGCTCTAGTCGTCGGAATTCCCTTTGTGGATTTTAACCAGAAGGCTAAAGCGAGCAATCCGCTACTAAACACGACATTTAAGGCGGTATTTCCTGGATATCCCGATGGGCAGGAACCTGAAGGAGGAAGTGGTTATACCTACTATGGTGATGGAAACGGGACCGTTGAATTTACTTTGGTGCCCAATGGTCCTGCACCTACAGGTACTCCCACTATTGAGATTAACGGATCGGCCAATGCCGATGCTACTGTGTCTGTGAACAATGGCGTCATCACAGTGACAGTGAACAACGCCACTAGTCATCTCAATGGGAGTAACAAGCTTGAGGTTACAATCACCTATCCAGATGGTTCTTGCTGGCATGGTTTCATTACCATCGTCACTGTCACCGAATGGGACGTCAGTCAGCCGAAGGAAGTTACCCTGGGCAACGGGACCCAAGGCACGGTCAACGCCAACACCTATCCGAATGCGGAGGTTTTCCCATTAATTCGATCCGAAGGAGGAAACTATAAGCTCAAGGCCGAGTTTGGACTCAATGACAACGGAGCAGGGGGAGGTAACAATGATTACCAGATGGTTCTCAGCGGGCTTCCCGACCAGAATTCCATTTCGGCACCTGCCGGCACAACCAGCCATGAGTTTGAGTTTGTCATCCAGTCCTTTGCACTCTCCAACTTCCAGATTCGCCTTAATCTCGTCAAGGTGTCCACCCAGGAAGTCATCTGCAGCACACCGGTGACTATCGGCAGCTACGAAACTTTCACTATTTGGTCTCATGATTATCTGTACGATACCATTGTTACTCCAGTTAGTGAGATTACGAAATGTGCTCCGTGCAGTATCACATCTACAGCTAATGAGACTGATCCTAAGCTCGAAGAAGGCGAAGGTGAGGAATGCGCTGCAGGATACACCAACTTCGGTTCGGATTCAGATAGTCCCCTGAATATCGAGACCTCAGGAGGAGATTCAGCCAATGGTCGTGGTGGTGGTGGGCTTACCACGCGCACAGACAATCTTGGTGGCAGTACCGCAGGAGGTGCCCCGTCCGGAGGTAGCCTTCCTGTGTCGGAAGATCCTGCTAAACCTCAGTCCCTGCAGATACTTTCCAGTGAAAAACCCGCAGTCGTAATGGACTCAACCAACAGCTATCCGGTCAGTGTTACTACCGATACCGGTACACTCAAGGTTGAAAATGTTGTTTCCAACGGCTACACCATCAACTTCTATAAACCCGGCGGCACTCAGCCTGAAACCTGTCTCATCGTCACCCGCCCTGTCATCCTTGAAGCAGATGGTTCCCAGGCACTGCGCTATATTGAGCAACGCTTTGGTCACGCAGGACCCGGCACCGGAAGCATCGTTGAAGTCAAATACACCCAGAAGAAAAATGCCGATGGTAGCTCTGTTTGGAGCGTTTTCGAAGGAGCGGAACTCGCCAGCAAGACCGCCCCAGCAGCTCCAGAGAGCGCCTTTCTCAAAAAGACTGTCACCGTCACCAGTGCAGAAACCAATGCCGAGCGTACCGAAACCACCACCATTAGCGAGCGTCGTGCTGACACCGGGGTATGGGAAGTCATTTCCTGTGTTGAAAAAACCTACCGCCGTTACATCTGGGGGGACCCCATTACCAAGCTCGTCAGGGACCCTGGCGGACGCAACCTTACCAGCACCTGGACCTATTACACCGCTGCTGCCGATGGTCTCAAGCGCGGAAACATCAAAAGTTTCACCGATCACACAGGTAATTGGGCGGAATACGAGTGGGATGTTCAGGGACGCCTTTCCAAAGTAAAGCAACCCTTCCTCAATTCGGCACTCGGCTCGGCGGACAACCTATGCAAAGTTCTCACTGTTACTTACCCCAACGCGACTACCCGAGAAGAAATTACCACTGTTCTAGGCACCACTGTGTCCAGCAGCAGGATCACAGGATTACCTACTTCCCGCTCCCTTGAACGTATTGGTAACGGCGAGAGTTTTACAACCGCTATCACTCGCTCCGCTGTTCAACCGGTCGCACCCGGCATTACCAACGGGCATAACCTTTTTGCCGCCAATTCCTATGAAGTTGAAAGTGTGACCTATCCGGACGGAACCCGACAAACGTGTACATGGAGCTATAGTTCAGGTAAGCGTATACGCGAATGTAAACAAGGGAATAATCTCCTCACAAAAGGATCAAAAACCGTCATTGAGACAGACCTGATAGGGAACACTGTCACCTCGAAATCCTACGTGCTCGATTTCAATAACACCGCCAGTAACGAGCAACTTCTCAGGACCGGCACAAACAGTGACTTAGATCCCTTGGGACGTCCACTCACAACTACAACTGTCTTTTCTGACGGTAGCCCTACTCAGACTTCCACGCGTGAGTACGGTTGCTGTGGTCTCCGGCAGAGCACAGACTTTCGAGGAGTAGTCACCACTTATCATTTCGATCACCTCAAGCGACAGGAGACTTCGACTTCCATCGGTGTGACTCATGGAACTCAGTATAATGGACTCGCTCGTAAAACTGTCCGTATACCCGAAGCTAACGCCCCCACTGACGCCCACGGACATATTACCATGCGTGCTGCGTTACCAGCTCAAACCATTGTCCAGAGTGAGATTATCACTAATAAAGCCCTCGAAATAGTCAATGCCAAGTCACCGTCCCCTCAGCATGCCGACGGCACTACTATGGTTATCACCTCCTACTCCTACGTTTATGGAGCAGGCACGACAACCACGATGAATTACCCGGATGGCGGTCAATCCACTACCGTTTTTGCTCGCGACGGCCGGACACTCCAATCTTACGGAAGTGCTGTCACCGGTAACAACACAGACAAAACTATTTACAATTATGGACCTTCCATCACTGGAGTTACCTTTGGAAACGGAGGAGTGTTCGGAATCAAGGTTACCAAGGCCAATGGGACACAGTGGACGGCCTCAGTTGTTGATATTTTGGGACGTCATGTTGAAACTCATTTGGCTGATGGTGCCAAAGGCACTATGCACTACAACTCTCTTAACCAGTTCGTTCGCGATGTTGATCCCGATGGCGTTACTACTCTTTACGCTTACAATGACGAAGGTGAGCGAACCTTCCGGGCAGCAGATCTCAACGGTAACAACATCATGGAAACTGCAAATGACCGTGTTACTTTCACTGAAACCAATGCCACCACAGGCCACGATGGAAGCACTCATGTTTGGGAAACTGTTACCAAGGTCTACGGGACTAGTAACAGTAGCTTGGAAACAGCTAAATCCCAACATTCTGTTGACGGACTCAAGTCTTGGAATATTCCCTTTGCCATTTCCGCCCGCGTATCAAGCGTAATAACGGTTCTCTCGGGAGGAGGTGACTGGAGCATTACATCTAAATCTCCTACAAATTTGACCACGGTGTCCACATATACGAATGGATTATTAAATAACTCTGTTATTCGTGGAGGTGACTCGGCGGAGACAGTTAATTTAACTACCTATTTTTATGATGCCCACAATCGCGTTAACAAAACCACCGATGCCCGAACTGGGGATACCACGGTTGCCTACCTTAATGACGATCGCCAGTCCTCGGTTACCCAAGTGCGTGCAGGTAGCAATAGTCTGACTACCGTATTCATATATGATACCATGGGACGTAATCTTACCACTGACAGTCCTGATACCACGGGGCAGGACGCTAATGGAAACCCTGTCAATCTCACCAACGTAGTGACTCGAACCTATGACAAACGTGGTAACATGCTCACGATTGATGGAGATCAGGCTTATAAGCGTGATTACGTTTACGATGAATTGTCACGAATAAAAACCCTCAAGACGTTCGGTACCCAGACAAGCGTCACTACTTGGAACTATAATTCTCAGCGTGGTTGGGTTGACAGCAAGAAATATCCTGATGTCAACAATCCTCTCCAACAAGGACTTGGAACCAGCTACTCTTACACAGCCGGCGGACGGCTCAAGGGGCGTAGTTGGGCACGTGGAGTCAACACTACCTGGCACTACGATTTCGAAGGCAATGACACTGGGTTTGGGATGAATGCCAAGGCTGGTGACCTTCAGGGCGTTACCTATAGTGATGGCAGTACCCCCTCTACCGCCTACACCTACAAACAGTGGGGAAGTGTTGCTGCTGTCAATGATGTTTCAGGAACACGTGTTCTCACTTATCGGGAAACTATTGACCTAGCTCTTGAAAGTGAAGATATGTCGACCAACGTCAGTAGTCTTAGCCAACAAGAGGTATCTATCCTACGTAAGCACGCCTATCTTTACGACGATCTCGGGAGAACTACTCACGGGTTACTGGGAACTACGGCTCAGGTTGATGCCCTCGCCACAGCCATTGGAGGAGGCAGCGGCACGGGTCTCGCCATTGACCACGTTCAGGCCTTTAGTTATAATTCTCAGACTGGGCGCATTGACAGCGTCATTCACGGGAATGCAAAATCCATTGTCACCGAAGCTCCGTTCACCTGTAATTATATAGCTAACTCAAACCTTCCCAGCACAACCACCGGTCCAGCTCACAAAGTCACCAACATATACGAGACATACCGTAATGTGCTCAAAACAAAAACCAACAATGACCTTCACACTACGGTAGCCACCATTTCTGCCATCACCTATGGAGCCTCTACTGATGCCGTAAATGGCATCGGTCAGCGTGAGCATGCCTCCCGGAGCAGTAGTCCGACCTACAATGCTGTCACCAATACTGAGGACTGGAAATACAACTCAAAGGGCGAAGCTGTAAATGCTAATCACAGTGCTAATACCAAGGATCGTAACTATGCTTTTGATGGAATAGGAAACCGGATAAATTCCACTGACAATAGCGGAACTACGGTGTCTGTCCCCAATGCCCTTAACCAATTAAGTGATATTGGAGGGACTACACGTGTGCATGATAATGACGGGAACCTCATCGATGATGGCGCCAAACTTTATACTTGGGACGCCGAAAACAGGCTCGTGATGGTGCGGAGAAAAACCGACAACGCAGTAATCGCAGAATACCGTTATGATTACATGTCCCGACGCATTTACAAAGAGACTACAGCCATTGCTCCTCAGGGAGCAGGGGCAACTCTGTTTGCGTATGAAGGGTGGAACCTTTGTGCTGAATATACAGCAACAGCAATCACTGGCAGCACAGATTCGACTATAACTTCTATTAAACGCACATACACATGGGGTATGGATGTCAGCGGTAGCATGCAAGGAGCAGGAGGAATAGGAGGTCTGTTGGTGATTGAGGAAAAGACGGGAACTCATGCCGGTAAATACTACCCACTGTATGACGGTAACGGTAATGTTACCGAGCTTGTTAAAAGTGGAGGTGCCACGGGTACGACACTCGTAGCCCACTACGAGTATGATCCTTTCGGGAATCTCACCCAAAACGATGACAAAGACGGTTCAGGCTTCAATGCTATAAACCCATTCAAATTTAGTAATAAGTATCATGATGAAGAGCTTGAGTGGTACTACTACGGCTTTAGATATTACGACCCTAAAACTGGTAGATGGCCATCCAGAGATCCCATCGGGGAATACGGAGGGTTTAATATTTATGGAATGGTTGGAAACAACCCAATAGGCACAATTGATCCCTTGGGACTAATCTCTAGAGAGGAAGTAAACAAAAGTCTCGTTTACCTACACCATGCCCAACAAGAGGCAATTAATGCTTTATTGAAGTTGAAAGCTTTGTTGGCAGATCCTTGTCCTGATGAAGCGGCTATTCTTAAAGCTGCTCAGGAGTTTGAGGATGCTTTTCGAGAGTTCATCGCTGATTATATTGAGACAGCTAAGCTCATTGCTGATTATACGGGAGAATGGTTTGCAAGTAATGATCCTGCAAATGAATTGGCAGATATAGGGTTAACGATGGGAGGTCTTGTTCCGAATGCTGCAGAAAGAGAAGAACTCAAGGAGCAAGGTCAGCGTATTGGGGAAGGTGTTCAGAAACAGATTAATCGGCTTGAAAATACCGCTACAACGTTGGATGTAATAATCAAAATTGATGATGGTATTAATACTATCTTCTTAGTAAAGGGAGCTGGCAAATGGGCCTTTAAGAAAGGAGGTGCTTATATACTTAAGAAGTGTTGCAAGAAAAAGACGCTTAAGAGCGACATAGACATACCTAAGCCTCCGACAGGAAGAGGTAGTGTTCCTCCGTCTCAACGAGATCCCAAGCGGGTATTTACTAAGAAGCAGAAGGAAGATGCCCTTAAAAAACAGGGAGGCAAGTGCCCTATCTGCAAGAAAAAAATAAGTAGTGGGGACGGTCATCATATTAAGCGCCATGCGGACGGTGGAGCTACTAATTCTGGCAATTTAGCAGTAATATGTAATAAGTGTCATAAGAAGTTACATAGTAAGGAAAAATGACTGATAGAGAAGCAGCAATAACCGAGATCCACCAGAATATTGTTAAATATGGGCATCATCTATATTCTGTGTCGGGTGGGCCTAGTCCAAGGTTTGTTTATTCAGTTGGATTGAGTAAACAAATTGGTTTTGAATTGGTTGTTGCTGGTTCAGCATACTATGGGGATGAAGAACTAGCTTTGATCATAAAGATAGCTGGTCAACAGATTGAGCGCTATCATGGTTGGAAAGGTGTTCAATTTACTGTAAAGAATTTGGGTTCGTTTACATTTCGTAAAGTAACAAAATCCTGGAACGATTTATTGTTATTAGGGGCTCATGATTACTACGACGGGGAAGAAATAGATGCGGTGCAGATTGTTCCCGATAAGCAGCACGAGACAATTGATACTCCTGATCTTAGTTCAGAATGGGTCAAAGAACACGCAGGCTGCTGGCAATGGTTGGATGATTCTTGGGCTTACCCTTTTACTGATGAAGCACGTGCCATTACTAATCTCGACGCTCTTAAAGGAAAACCTATAACCGAGTGCATGCGTTGGGAAGAGGGTGAGTGGGAGTTGTTTTCTGGTTCAGGCCCAGATGTTCAGGATGAAGACATGAGGATCATACCCATTGGAATTCTCCTGTCGCATGATAAGTCGCTTGAAACGGTTACAGAATTAAATGTGGGGGAGGGAGTGTGGCGTGATGAAACGAGTGAGGTGTGGCATGAATGGAAAGTGAACAATCCATAGCAGATTAATCTTTATAGCATGCCTATATCCAATGTTTCACTGGGTAGAAGCGATCTTTTCAGCTTTATTGCGCAATCTATAACCATTATCATCATAAACAAAATGAAAACGACCATTACTTGGCTTCTTACTTCTCTGGCAATTTTATTGCCCACCTCGGCAGCAGTAACAGAACAAACATTTCAAGATACCGCTTTTACGGTGATGAAGAATATCGTCAAATCTACTGGTGCTAGTGATGACAAAGCACAGCAGATAGCCTCTGAATTTCTCAAGGATGTCACTGGCCGTAAAGGCTTGCAGCTTACCGAAAAAGAGAAACGGGAGATTACAAAAAATGGTTATAAAGTGGCAAATTATGATACTGTTCTAATGAGCTATGCACTGCTTGATAAAGAAGGGGGGAAGCGTATGGGAATTTTCAATGATTATGCAAAGAAGCCCAATCTTCCTGAGTTGGAGAAACTAGTCATGGTCAAGCTCTTGCCTCCACTTGAAGGTCGGCTTGATAAGATGAGGATTACCCTCGTCATCAATAAGGCAAAGATGATTTGGTTTAAGTATTTGGAATATGAGCAGAAACACGATAAAATGCCGACAACCATTAAAGATCTTAAACTAGGGGAAGATGAGAAATTCACAGACCCGAGAACGGGCAAGGTTATGGATTGGAAAATACTTCCCGCAGACAAGCAATTTGGCACACCCGAACGCAAGGCAGTGTTCATGGCTCCTGTCGCTATCGCTGGTAAACGCGTTGTTGCCCTTGCCGATGGCGGTGTCCGAGCTGTCGATGAGAAAACCATCCCAGAGGGGCTTCGGTAATGAACTAAACATCTTCAAATTAACGATTTTTGGATTAATGAGATGTACACAGCATAACGATTGCAGACCTGATACTCTCAGGCAGTGTGTTCCAAGAGAGGATGACTTCTGTCAATTCGGGACAATTAATGCCTAAATGTTGAGGACCTATGTGTGGACATAGTTGATTAACGAGACTGGAATTCGTTGATGTTACAGGAATTGCAGGAGAGTTGTTGACAGGTTCGAATTCTGTTTTCTTGACGATTGATGGAGTTGCAAGAGATGTGTGTTGGTTCATGGAACCATAGCTGTTCTGATATCTCGATAATTCTAACATTGAGTTTTGACATCCTGATACTCAAACCCTAATTTTTACATAGTGTGTAACTTCTTTGATGGCCGCTCCTATTTACCCGAGTGCTTTAAGTGGTTTTTGCCCAAAAAGGGTGAATTGACCAGGGGCGGCAGCTTGCTTGAGGCGGGAGACTTTGCTCTACAGCTCATCACGAGGACTTATTACGCCTCCTCCCGGTGTGTTCATCACATGTGTGTAAATCTCCGTGGTTTTGACGTCTGAGTGACCCAGAAGCTCCTGCACCGTCCTGATGTCCCGTCCCGACTCAAGTAGGTGAGTCGCAAAACTGTGGCGCAGCACATGGCACGATACCTTCTTCTCGATACCGACGGCGGCAGAACTCTACGTTCGCTAATAATATGAAAACAGCCACAAGCTTCGGTGGACCCTTTGTGTTGATACCAATCGATTTAATGGGTGACTGGGTTGATGCTATTGGAGAGGCGCCTGACCCAGAGAAGGGTTTGTATGGCAAGGTTTGCGGGTTTGAAAGCTATATGCATTGTATACCTTTTTTGGGGGCAGAGGTACTGCGGATCGGAGAAGATCCTGGCGACCTATATTGGGTTCCTAAAGATGACGGTGGATTGATCATACAGTGGATTGCGGCCGATACGTTAAGCGATTTAATTGCGCATGGTGAGGCTATCGCTGATGCTGATTCATGGGACGAGGCTCTAGCCTTAGAAGTCGCGAGTTCAAGAATGTGTATTATGGATTCATGTGGTTTTGATGGAGATGATCAACCGAAGATAGAGATCGACTTGTCTCCTGGGATTTATGAGGTGCATGCCGCATACAGAGAGAGTGAGAATACCTGGGCGACGGTTTTCCGTGTAGTGAAGAAGCGAGAAATCTAAGCGAACAAGATACTGCTGCACCCGACCCTTAACCGTCCTCGACTCGCGGAGCTATTAATCACTCACGGTTCACGCCTGTTTTACAGCGGGCGGTTGAGCTTTACGTTCGGCAATAATAACATGCACCATATCATATTCATCTTACTCATTACATTGACTCCGTGTTTTGCGGTGGAACATCCGAAGTGGTCACATTTGTATGAGCTATTCGGTTTAAAGAATACATCACCGAAGATTCAAGCGTTTGTGAAGGCTAATAATTTATCCGAGTCAACAAAGGGTTCCAGTGGTTCGTTCAATTCACCAGATCATGCATATACCTTAATGTACAATGGTGGTGTTATTGATACGATAATACTAATGGTGGGACCATGGCCAAAGAAAGGTGAAATGGCGAGTTGGCTAACTTATGGTGAAGAATTGCCAGCTAAGATTCATCGTGATCACCGTATTAAGGATCTTACAAAGTTATTCGGTAAGTCGCACACGGTTCAGGGGCATTCCTGGATACATGAAGATTTGGACATTTGGGTGCATTTCTCTAAGAATAGTGGTGCTATTAGCTCCTTATATATTTCTAGAGTTGAAAAAGTTAAATCCAAATAATGTGGCCGAGCAAGCCGCTGCATCCGACCGCTAACTGTGCTCGACTTCCGTTCTGCTAGTGGCGAAAGATCGTTTGAGATTGATCACGTTTGACCCGATGGCGGTTGAGCTATACGTTCGACAATAATAATGAAGATAAGCTGTCCACATTGTAATCAGAATATTGAAGTTGAAGTTTCGCATAGCGGACAAGCGGTCCAATGCCCGACATGTAGCGACAGTTTTATTGTTCCCGATTTTCTTGCGTCGCCACAGCTCCACATAACCAGAAGACTATGGGTGATGATGCCGGCATGAGATTGCTGCTTCCCGTGGGGAGATCTGGCTGGGCGATTGCTGCGGGGTATTTAGGCCTGTTTGCTCTAATAATTGTTCCCGCTCCGCTGGCACTAATTGTGTCAATCATTGCGATTCGTGATATACAGAAAAGCGATGGAACCATGAAACAGAAGCACGGTATGGGTCGTGCTATCTTTGGTTTGATCACAGGACTCATAGGGACAGTTGTTTTTGCTTTGATCATGATGGCTGTGATGTCAGACGGCTAATAGTTTTACTCAGGGAATGTGGTCGAACGAGATACTGTATCCGACCCTTTCAAGCCCGCGACTTCTTTTTCTCTGGCGAGAGCGATCTTCCGTTATTGGTTTTTGGTCGTTGTTACACGGTCGGCTATAATTAAGAATGAGCAATCCATGGGATAAAGATTGGCTGCGGGGTTTGGCGTCGCTAATGAGTATCGTGGCATTCTTGGCATCCTTGTTGCCGTGTATTTTTGGATTATTGTTTCTTTCGAACTTGCTTCGGCATGAAGAGTTGGCCCTTATGACTTTTGCATCCCCAGTTATCGCAGTTACATCGTTGTTTCCCTATCAAATAAGACCTTGTGGGGCGGCAGCCACGATTACGTTGGTATCGGTGATTCTGGTGATCGTGACCTGGTTGATGTGGTTGTCAGACAGTGCGAAGGGCATCATTCATTGATCTGTGGAGGAATCCTGACCGAATAGGTCGTTGCATCCGATCGCTAACTGCGCTCGACTCCAGCTCGATTTTACGGTAATCAATCTTTAATGTTTTTGTCGGTTTTACAGCTGACGGCTGAGCTTTGCGTTCGACTTATGATAAGAAATGCCTAACGATTATCCAGCATTTAAGGCAGGGGAGCATGTAAAGTTTGAGGAGCTTGATGCACTCGTCAAAGTCGAAGAGAAGTATGGACCCAGTGGTCCTGAGGGAAGGAAGTGGATCCACGATTTGCTCTCTGATGATATGACTGCTCATCACGGTACATATGTGCGCATCAAGGAGGTAAGTATATACCACATGGGGACGATTCTTTATGAGTTTGATGAGGTTGACCACTGTTGGTTGGAGTGCTGTATCGTTGACAGAAGTCTGGTGGAACCATCAGGGCATGACATTGATCTTCCCGCTAGTCAGTTTTATGAAGCTGTGACAGCTTGCGAAAGCAACGCCCCAGGAATTGTATACATTCGTAGTCGTAAGGATCAGGAAGTTATGTGTTCACTCCGCCGGAATTTTGCGAAGGACGATACACAGAAGATCAGCGAGATCCTGTCACTGAGAACGAAAGCTAACTTTGAAACCCTTTTTGGTTTTGAAGGGTATTATGACCCGGTTCCAGAAGGATAGTGGTTGAATGAGCCAGTACACCCAACCCGCTGAAGAGTTTAGTTTGGTGACCATTTTAACCTTTAACCCACAGTTAATGATTGCCTTCCGGTAGCGGATTGGCGGCCTTTGACGATATGCTAAGAAAGTCACCGCGATGAACGCACAGGAGGACAATACTTGGCGCGTTTCCGATGGGGTGTTTATTGCCTGCCTCACGATTGCAGCCATTGCAATCCCTGTTTTTTTGGTCAAGCACTACTGGTTCTCAAGCTTCTCTTCTTCTACAACTTGGCAGATTGTAGCTGGGAGCACGGTCGCCACCTTACTTGTCCTGCTGTTCAGTTACAACATATACACATCATTCATACGTCCATGGATGCATCAGCTAGGATTTGGATCGCTCGATGATTACCAATATGTATCAGGGGCTCCAGGCTTGGGTAGTATACTCGTTCCAATTGCCGCACTCCTGCTTCCCAACTATGCGTGGATTGGAGTTATCCTGCTAGCCATTTACCTCCTGGATACCGGAGGCATTCACATCGCTGCATTTGTCTTCTTACGTGGCTGTTGCTCCTCCCAAACAAAGCAAGCATAACAAGGCAGCGCTCACCAACCTGTTCCCCGTTCTGGGTCGAAATCTGAATGACTACTTCAATCCTTAATCTCTTAGTCAACGCTCGCCCTCGGTAGCAGGTGGGTGGCTTCTGACGTTGCTAATAAAAGTCCGTGCCACGATCTATCAAAATCGACCTCGAAAATGTAGCGACCAAGGACGCACTACATGATAGATTGGCACGTGGCCTCGAATTTCCTGACTACTACGGGCGGAACTGGGACGCATTCTGGGACTGCCTCACCGATCTCCCTAATCAGGATTTCTCAGAGATAACATTCACAGACTGGGATCGTTTCAGCCGTAAGCTGACTATTGATGCAGGGCTCCTGCTGCGCTGTTTGAATAAGTGGAGCCGAGATTTTGCGTCAGATGATTCCCCGAAGCTCTATCTTGTCACACGTTCCCGGAGGATAGAAATACCAGATACGATAGATCAGCCATTGTTCACCGGCCTTGTTCCGAAGGAGATTCTGTTCTCGGATGATTATTTGCACAGAGGAGTGATCGCGCTTAGACATGACGGCAATTTTGAGGTTCGGATCGAGGGTTGGGAGTATCACGATGATCCTGTTTCGTATCCTTCGTGCTACAGTTATTGGTCGGAGCAGGGCAAGCCTTCGCTTACAGACTCCCTGGAATTGGGACGGCGAATCGCGATGGAGCATGCGTGCAAAAATAAGGGCTAATAAGTTGCCGCATCCGACCGCTAACCGTGCTCGACTTTGCTCGGGTTTAAACGAAGAAAGAAGTTAGGATAGTTTGACGGTTGCTGAGGCGGCGATTGAGCTGTGCGTTGGCCAGTAATGAATAAGATGGTCCCGAGAACATATAACGCAGTGAGCATGATACTGTTGCTACAGTTTATGGTGATATAGGCCGGGACACTTATCACGACTGCTATGTTGAAGGGTTATGGTTACCCGGATGCAGTGGATATGAGGTGGAATACAATCGCGGTATTTATACGTGATTGGGGTTGGATCGCTTTGCTGTTGCCCGTTGTTTGGTATTTTATAGCCTTCAGATTGTGGAGACTGAATGGATCATACGAGTTAGGGGTAGGGTTTGCAGCCGTCTTGTTGGTCGTTACTGTGTTGGCTGTTATTTTTTACATATGGACAGCCATAAATGCAGCTTGGCCGATCATTAGAGTCACAAACGTCATCACTTAAGAATTTGAGCACACAAGTCACTGCATCCGACGATTAACCGTTAGATACTTCTTGGAGATTACACGAAATTAACCCTGCTCAGCCTATGACCGTGTCACATCGGTGGTTAATATTTATGTTAGATAATAATATGAAAACGCTATTTACATCACTAGTAATTCTCCTTGTTCTACAGGTTATCTCTTCTGCGGATAGCAGTAAGAAGATCAAGATGGAAGGGGTGACCAGTATTGAGCAGATGATTGGCTATTTGAACAAACCATTTGGGAGCATTGTGAATGTCAAAGGCAGGGTGAAGCTAGTTCCGCCTGTTAAGGGTCAAAGGAAGGCTCCACAAGAGCGATATTTCGTTGTTACACATTTAGAGGGGCGTGCACTTGAGAAGGCCATTACGTTTGATCTGTGGTCACGAAGTTTGCCAGGTGCTAAGCATGCTGATGTTGTAGCTGCAAAGGCATATGAAAGGTTAATGATGCTGGGAACCCCAAAGAATGCGAGATCTGGAATTTCTCTCCAGGGTACAGCCAAACAGCTAGATTTTGGCCTTAGGCGTTACATTCACATCCTCCCCGACAAATAATTACACCTAACAAGTATCTGCATCTGACCCCGCTAGGTCCGCGACTTTAGCTCTTCTGGTGTCAGTGATCTACTGTTAATCGTTATTGGAAGTTGCCACACCGATGGTTGAGCTACACGTTCGACAATAATAAGAAATGAGCGATATCACCATCGAGAGCGAGTTCATTAGGCGTTTTGTTCGTCCTACTAGGCGTAAGAGGCTTCTCGAATTTGCGGCGAAGAAGGATGATCGTTGTCGTCTCGTCAATGAACTGAATTCACCGGGTATCTTCGATCCTAGGTATATCGAAGAGATTTCAGGTGATAAGAGATGCGCAGGTGCGTTGCCTGATTATTACAAAAGCCAGGGTATGGGAGGGAGGGTTTATGTCATCTCCGAGAATTCCGATTGGGATGGGCAGAAGTTTCAGATGTCGTATATCGTTGGTGAGAGTTTGGCTATGTGTATGGATACAGTAGGTTACTGTTGGAAGACGAAGACCGCGTTTTTTGAATGGCATCATTCAGGAGCTAGCTATCTTTTGAAGCGATAAATGTGGTCAAACAAGATACTGCATCCCGTTTACGACGTCGCGGAGTTTTGACAGAAATCACCTCGCTCAGCCTGTGCCCTTGTCACCCCGGCGGTTGAGCTTTACGTTAGCCAATATAACATGCGCATCGCTAGAATATTACCGATAATAGTTATCCTTCTGGTTGCATGTGATAACCGAACGTCCACTATAACACTCGCACTCGAGACTGGGCCAATGACAATTACTTATCTTAAGAAGGCGAATGATGATGTAATATCCTTTTGCTCGTGCGGTGATGGGCGCACTGCTTTTCCTTCGCAGATGGATTGCCCATGGTGCGGTTGTGGATGGCTGTTTTCTTGTGTTACCTGCAGAAAGGCATTCACTTTTGCGGTGGGAGTTGAGATAGAGGGAACGTGGGAAGATATAGCACGCGAAGACATTCGGGGGCGATGGAAGGAAGAGCCATCTGATGAAGATGTGGCCGCATGGGTTAGCTCAATGAAAGAGATTTTTTCTGAAGTTAAACCTGGAGAGCAATATGTCATCATAGATGGGGTGGTTTTTCATATTGATGAGAAGAACGTAGAATTTACTGGTTGGTATGCATATCACAAATTTGCGAGGTTACCTCAAGTAGATGCCCGTGATGATAAGTCTGTTTTAGATTTCCAACTTGGGAATATCCAATATTGGTATGACAACGCTCTCCCCGAAGAAGAATGATTCTAACAAGTCGCTGCATCCGACCCCACTAAGCCCGCGATTTTGTCTCTACTGGCGAGAGTGATTTGCCGTTAATGGTTTTTGAAAGTTGTCATACGGCGGTTGAGCTATACGTTGACTAATAATGAATATGTGGCGTATCGACAGTCCTGACTACAGGAATGATAGAGAGCAGCACCGTCATAATGGATCAATAGAATTTCCATTTAGTTTGCCTGGGGTGAAATGTTGTGGCACCTGGGGTGGTTGTGATGTCTTGGGGATAGAGTGTCCTGATGAGTTAAGGAGAATTCCCGAATTAAATGATGTGTGGCCTGTAGATCCTGAGAGGCTTCAAGAATTACGCAATGAATTGCGCAGGTTCGATGGTTTTGCCGATCTCAGTATACTAGGTCTTCCACCCGGCCTTAGCTTGATGCCGTTAATATTCAAGCCGCCGCATTATGAGGATAATGACTTTATTTGGGCTGCGTTAGAAGCTCCCGTCGTATCATTACGTATTGCTGCACTGCTCTCTAGCTCTTGCCCCGATGATTTTGAGGTAGTTACGATTCCTGAATGTTCAGACTGGGTATTACTTATAGTCAAATCAAGAAGTAAGCCTCCTATCGAACGCAGGTCAGACCGTATTTGCTGGCGCTGTGGACGACCCAATCGCGTGTCAAAACCATCAGATTGTATTCTGTATCAAGACATGATACCCAGTTCGAAGATCTTCTATTTAGATACAACACTTCACATAATAGTAACAGACGATCTAAAGAACAGCCTAAGTGCTCTAAATCCTACGAATATAGTTTTTAAGCCCATAGAAATTCACAATGATTTGATCTAACAAGGAAAGAGAATGCCATCAACGGAACAATATCAGGGATTTTTCCAGTATGGGAACCATGAGACCAATCTATATTATGATTATGAAGATGCTCTCGTTGGTGATCGAGAAGGTCTCGAACATTTACGAGATAAGATACAAGAAGTCTTAGATACTGGTGACGAAGTTTGTTTTTCCTCCAATGATGTTCATACAGATTTTACCTGTATCAAGTTAGCCCGCAGGGAGGTGGAGATCGAAGAAGATGAAGAAGGTAGCAGGTGGGTTGCTTATGGTTGTGTGTTATTGGTTCTGGTTATTCTGGCATTGATAGGCTTAGGTCTGGTGAAGGTGATAGATTTGATTTCGTAGCGAGAATCTTTGCTGGACAAGTTGCTGCATTCGGTCGCTAACTGCGCTCGATTCCAGCTCGGGTTTACACGACTTGACCGTTTAGAGCCGTTTACTGTTTACCGTTTACGGGGCGGCGGTTGAGCTATACGCCAATAAAGGATGAACGCAGAATCACTTAAAGCATCTTGGCATTATCTCAGATCTTTTTTTCGATCCGACTGGTCGCTCTCTGATTATCCAGTTCGTGTCATTCAGCAAGGTGGTGTCGAAGATGAGGACTGCAAGTATTGCGCTCAAATCATAAGGTGGTGGGTAGTGTCCGGTCTGGGTGGCTCAAAAGAATCTGCTTTAATCGACCTTCAGGACAATTTTCAATCCATAAAAGAGGATCGGGAGCACATGCCTCGTCCGGGGACAACTCCTCCCGTGGAACTCGCCTCTAGTTCTGTTATTGATAGTATTGACGAAGATTTGCTGACTGACTTTCTCACCAATGTTCTTGGATTTGATTCCGAGATGTTGAGTATGGTGTTTTTGTCGGACGAGTCGTCTCTTCGAGACTTTTCCGACGATGGTAATATTTCGTCATTTTTAAAGCTAATCAAAGACCGTTATAACGTTGATATTGCTGACCGGGGCGAAATGCATGTTTCTTCTGTGCTTAAGCAGATTGAGAACAAAAGTTAACAAGTTGCTGTTTGGCAGTTGCCCTTGCGGTGGCTAATACTTACGTTGGATGTTATATGAAGAATACGCAACTCACGCGCGGAAAATCACGTCGAGTGATGTATGTCGAGAATAAGAATGGAGTAATTGATTCTCAATCGGCGCACATTGGTTGGGTCTCATTTTCAAAAACGGGTAATACTGTATATTATCGCGATAAGGAGTTGCGCCGTGTGAAGGGAGGTGGAGCGCGGGGTAATTTCGTAGATGCTGATTCTGGGGAGGAATATTGGGTTTCTGGTGTGAAGAAGACTGGCAGCAATGCCCATTGGGCGGAGTCTGTGCAAGTTGCTATTGATGATGATGCTCGTGAGGAGTATCAACGGATCAAGGGGGGAAGAACTAGATGCACTTGAAGAATTTGAACTAACAAGTCACGGCACCCGATAGTTAACCGTCCTCGATATGGGGCGGGTTTACAGCCTGTCATCCGCATTGGGTTCGTCACGTTTGACTCACTGGCGGTTAAGTCATACGCTCAGCAATAATGAGAATTTTCCTGATAGCGACTATTTTTGCATTATCAGTCTCTTGTCGCTCGTCACATCACACGTCAAAAATTTCACTTAGTTGACAGGATTTGAGCCAACAGATAAAACTTTTCCATCGATCTTTGTATTTATTGATATTTGTCAGTATTTCAAGCAAATCTTCCAATCCATATCTAAACAAGCTTTTCCTTTTCGAGGCACTGGTCTGCTTTTGTGAGCTTCGTAAGTGACAACCCCATCCGAAAGTAAAGAGGAAGCTCAATGAGATGATTGACATCAGTCTTTCAATTTTTCCGCTGTCGGTCATGTGTGTGTCTTCAAGATTGAAACCCTTCTTTTTGAGGTGGCTGAAAAGAAGTTCGATACTCCAGCGTTTACGATATAGCGTTAAAGCCTCTTTGCCAGTGAATCTGTTGCTAACAACATAAAGATGTGTGGCTCTTCCTTTGGTGATTTTTCTTGATCCAAAGAAGAGTTCTAATCCCCAGATTTTCTGTTTTTTTATAGATTTACGTCCTCTCGTCGAAGTATATTCTTCCGCCAATCTATTACCAACGATGGTGTTGTTTTTAATACGGACAGCGAATCCGACACCCTGTCTGTCAAGCCAGTGCAACCACTTTTTACCGATAAACTCGCGATCCATCAGGATGACCTTTATTGAACTGGCTTTCATCAGTTGTAGCAGGTCTTTCATCACTTCGATGCGCTGTGTCGTATTTGAATTGCCCTGCTTATTTCGTTGAGGTAATACTTTCCAAACAATGGGAATGGCAATCTTATTGATCACAACCCCAATGGTGAGAACATTAATGTGGCTTTGTCCAAACTTCCAGTTGGTTCGATCCATGGAAAGCACCCAACCATCCTTGGGCTTGGCCAGTCTACTCAGGGTGAGGCGACCTACATCTTGCCGTGGTAAGTTAAACTTTTCAAAGAACCGTTGCAGCTTCCGATACTTGTTTAACGGTTTCGCTTTTGAACTTTGCTGGCAGGTAGCCAGTAAGGTGAGATTGACTGTCCGGTGTCTGATGATACCGATAATGAGATCGTTGAAGCACTTGAGACGAGCTTTGTTCCAGGAAAGATGACGGGAAAGAAAGGAAAGTATGGGTGGATGAACAGACATAACCATTTTCCAACCCTGTGAAGCGAGTCAATGATGTTTTCTGGAAAAATTGATATCTTGATATTTAAGCTTATCAGGAAATCAGTGGTAAGTCGTCTGGCATTTCGGACACTCACTCATTTAGCGAATTGAAATATTTAGGATGCTTTGAGGTAGTTTCCCCAGAGCTTTGAGCTGTAAAGCTTTTCAGCGTGACAAATATGGATTACGCTGTCATTTTATATGTGTAACCGTTTAACTAATAATACTGTTAGCTAATAAAAGAATGGCACCTCTCGGTAAAACACTTTTAAAGCTAATCACCGGATTGATTGTTGCTGCAGTAATAATCAAAATTTCATTCGTGGTGATAACTTGGAACTATCCAGTAAATCAATTTAAGCGCTCAATTACCGTAGAACATGAACACGGCTCCTCCGACGATACTGGTGATTCTATGGTTTTGATTGTAGGCAAGCTGAATGAGAAGCCGGTGAATGAGCTTGCAGCGATTTTAGATCTTTCGAAGCGCACAACAGGTCGACTCAGGGACGCTGCTCCTGACGCTCCTGGCTGGCAGTATTTTCCAAGGTATTCTTGGTGGAAGCTCCCAAAATCATTCGACGAAATATACTACCATCATGAATCGGGGAGTCAGTGGTTATTAGGTAGATCTGGAGAGAATATCTATTTAATGGGTATCGACTGGTAAAAACCAAATAATTTAAGCTAACAAGTCGCTGCATCCGACCGTTGACCGTCCACGACTTCATGGAGTTCCCACAGAAATCACCTCGCTCTGCCTGCTGCCTTGTTACACCGGCGGTTGAGCCTTACGTTAAGGTGCTAACATGGAATACCTGTTAAAATTTTTGACGTGCAGTGTGGTCGCTCGTCATACACGTATGAGAGCCAGCAACGAGGGGGAGACCCTTATCAGATAGAATGGATTACACAGCGTAGTAGCGTTTCGACATGCGTGATTATAGACTCTAGATCTGGGATGACAGTGACTACGTCTCACCGCGGAATTGAGACGTCAGTTAATCGTTTTTCCCCCGATGATGGGATTCTACATATATTTGATTCTTCAGGTGCCCTCGTGGAATCCCTCCCCATTCGTGAGTGGATTTACTATTGTACATCAACAGGATATACCAAGATCCCAAGATCTACTGACATATCAAAGTTCATAAGTGCCGATTATAGAGATATGACATATCAGTTAATTGATCATCTTGTGAAGAAGAAGTTAATCCCATAAGAATTCAGCCGAATAAGTCGCTACATGCGACCGCTAATAGTGCTCGACTTCCGCTCGGTTACACGCGAAAGACCGTTTAGGATTGATCACGTTTGACCCGACGGCGGTTGAGCTATACGGCAATAATAATATGCATCGCATAATTGACGCTCTTTCAGTGATAGCCGTTGTGCCACTCATGTTAGTGTGCGCATGGTTTGGGTTTATTTCACTTATGGGCAATTTTATCGGGGTTGGGATAATGCTGGGATTTATTGTAGCGATCCTGGCGACATCAATATTGTCGTTTAAGAACGAATACCAAACACTATTCACAATTCAGCATACTATTCATGTTTTGATCATTGGTGTAGCCGTGTGGTTTCTGGTCGATATGATCGAGTCGCCAAATACCGACTCGTCTTACTATCGTCCTGTGTACAAAGCTTTTTTTAGCTTACCGTTTTTACTAATAACTCCTTTTCTTCATGCATGGATTAGGCGGAAGAATGTGGCCGAACACGATACTGCATCCGACCGTTAACCGTTCGCGAGTTCACAACCTTTAATCACTGTCAGCCTTCCAGAGTGTGTCGTGTTTGAATCACCGGCGATAGAGCTATACGTTAGCTGATAAATAGATGAGCATTCTAAGCATATTGGTCATTTCCTTGTTTTTGGTTTCATGCGGACGGTATTTCCCTCCAGATAGGAACCTCAAGCGCGAGGTTACGAAGTCTGAGCTAGTGGGGACATGGAAGCTTAGCGCTGACTCGATAGCTCATTTGGTCAGAGACGGGTATGTTGCCGATGCCTCTGTGAAGTACCAGATCATATTTAGAGAGGATGGAACCATGAGCTTTGACTCAACCTACTCTGAATCCTACAGCATTAGGAATGTTAAGGCGGATGGGGATTATTTTATATCTCGCAATGATGATGGAATAACGAAGCTTGGCATTAATCTGTTTTTCAATGGCATTGGGAATGGTCATACACTTTCATTTGCTGAAGAAGATGGTAAGCTCATTCTTTGGAAGGTGTATGGTGATCCTGACATGTGGGAGTTTATCGAATATACGAAGAATTGAAGCTAGCAAGACGATGCATCCGACCGCTAACCACGCTCGGGTTTACACGAGAGAAATTTTCTCAGCCATTCACCGTTGATCAAGCGGCGTTTGAGCTTTACATTCGGCAATAATAATTAGAATGTATTCACAGGACATAGTAGGATTGCTGTTTTACTATCCGATAACGTTTGGAACCCTGCTGTGTTTCATTTTGTTCTTTGTGTTAATGGCGATTCTTGTAGCGGTGGTTGAACGTAATTATCATGTGGATAGTGACAGTGCGGCTTATCTGTATGGAGTGATAATCGTAATGCTGGGCGTTATAGGCAGCATCATAGGGGCTGCGACAGGTGGTATAATCAATATGTTGTCATATTTCTATGCATTCTCCGTTATCGGCGGATATTTGGCTTCGTTATACCTTTTGGGGTATGATGTTAAGCGCAAGATTGTGATGGCATGGATTGCCCCAACATGCTTTCTGCTAAGTTGGCATGTAGGGCGTGTTTTTGATGGTTGGTTTGCTGATATGCTAATGCGATGATTGTGGCCGAACAAGTTGCTACATCCGACCGCTGACCGCGCTCGACTTCCGCTCGGGTTTACACGAAGGAAAGATTGAAGATAGTTTGACGGTTGCTGCGGTGGCGGTTGATATTTTCGTTAGATATAATAATGAGGCTATCGCCAGATACAGTTGCTGATGCGTGGATTGATCTGCACTCACGCAAAATGAGCAAACCAGATCGTGAAGTGAGCATGTGGGTGGAAGAGTTGATCCGTCTCGCTACTTGGAATGATGCTGATTACATATTCGAGATTATCGAGGCTATTCAGGCTAAGCTACCTGATTCTTCTAAAACTCAGGAGCGGTTTTCAGCAGGTATCCTTGAGGATATGCTTTCACATCAAGGTGTGATTCTCATTGATCGAGTAGAGAAGAAGGCGACAGCCGACACTAAGTTCGCTGCTTCGTTGGGCGGGGTATGGCAAGGTGGCATGATAGATGATGTTTGGGAGAGGATTAAGGCGTGTCGTGATACAAGTATTTGGGCGGATGATTAGTTCATCAAGAATGTGATCGAACAAGTCGAAGCATCCAATCCTTCACCGTCTACGACTTGAAATCTGTTCTTCAATTCACAAACTTTCTCTGTCGCTTTCTGTTTTACAGCGGGTGGTTGAGCTTTACGTTGCCAGTAATAATGAGAGTCGGTCTTCCACAAAAGACAGAGGAAGAGTTTAACGCTAATATGGCGGTTACTCAGTCGATAGTTTTTGCTGGGGCGTTGTGGTGGTTCACATGGTTTCATTTTGTCATCAAGTTATTTTACGGTTTTCCACTTCTGTCCGGACAGAGCATAGCTTTAACCTACTACGAGCAGGTTCATGGATACCCTTTTAGTTTAGCCCAATTGTTTCTGGCACTATCAATATTTGCATCAGTTTTAGCCTTATTTGGGGTTTGGTGTACATCGTTGAAGGGGAGAGCTAAATGGAGGCAGCGATTTTTAGTTTTTCTGTTTGGTGCGATTTGCACTGGATTTTCCTGTGCGTGTGTTTCGTGGGAGCGACTGCATATTGAGGATACAAAGGCTCAAAGACAGTTTCTCATCGATCATCCTTGGCCCGGATATCATGGCGCTCCTTACGAGATTCGTGCGCAACATTGGAAGCATCTGGATGATATGTTGGAACGCGCAGAACAACGAAATAAATAGAGGGCTAGCAAGTCGCCGCATCCGATCACTGTCCAATGCCGTGTCCGTAACAGGTCACGGCGTTTTTGTGTGGTGTGCCCGGCAGGGCGCACCTGACTTGGGGGTTGAAGTCCCCTGCGGGCTCTGCAGAGAGAACCGCTAGCGGAAAGCAAGGTTGACTGTAACATTTACGTTTACTCCAAAAGAGCGGCGCAAAGGGTGCTCAAAAGCGTGACCAAGTGGTTGGAAAAGAAGCTGAAACTCAAAGTCAATACAACCAAGAGTGCCGTGGACAGACCGTGGAAACGGAAGTTTCTGGGCTACAGCGTGACCAACCACAAGAAGGCAAAACTGCGGATCGCGCCCCAGAGCGTGAAACGGTTTAAGGCGAAGGTTAGAATGTTAATGAGGAAAGGGCGGGGGAGAAACCTCGGTCGTTTTATAAGAGAGAATCTTAACCCGCTGCTGCGGGGATGGATACACTACTTTGGAGCGGCAGAGACCAAAGGAATCCTGGATGAACCGCCGTGATACGGAACCGTACGTCCGGTGGTGTGAGAGGTGGCGGGAGCGATCCCGCTACCTACTCGATTGCCCGACAGTGCAGGTTTCCACGTTGACGGGTTCCCAATGCCCGCCTTAGCAGCCAATGCGTTGTCAAGGTGGGCAGTTTTTAACCGATTTGCCCCAGATACAGCATTGTCTCGGTAGGCTATGGCTAATTCTACTTTAATGGGATTTACTCAATAGAACGATAGCAGCCTTTATATTGCTCGGGAGCACATCCCAAGATTGGATTACTTGTGTCAAATCGTGACAATCAGCGTCTAAACGTTGTGGACCTATATGTGGACATGAGTCATCATTCAGACTGGAATCTATTGATCTAAAAGGGGTAGAAGGGGAGCCGTTGGCAGGTTCGAATCCTGTCTCCCCGACCATTTTATGATCACCATGATCTAACGATTTGGTGGTCTTTTGGTTTTATACTACGAGGGGGCAATTCTATATGCCTCACATTCTGACGGTTTAGTGAATAATAGGAAAAATTTCTATTACTTACTATTACTTAGTTAGCAATCGAGTTCATGCTGGAGGCGTTTGATGGAATGAGTCATGGCTTCTTGGACTGATTTTCTGTATATGAAGGCGGTGTTTTCTTTTATATCAAATTTCTTGGCCGTGTCGGCGGCTGTGTTGCCTTCCATCATGAAGGAATAGATATTGAGGTGGAGGTCGCTAAATTGTTGTCTTACGCTGCTCCATGCTTGGTTGGCGATGAAGAGTTTCCATTCTTTTTCGACTGAGGCTTCTAAGGGGGAGTTTGTGCTTATGAGGCTGAGGAGATCCTCTGTGTTGGAAACAGTTTGTTGAGCTTGTTTGTTTGTTTTGCTGTTGAGGAAGTTCAAGGCTGTATTTTTACAGATGCGGGAGAGCCAGGCTCTGAATTTACAGCGTTCGCGTTGGTGTGTGGCTCTCCTGGATTCATGGCTCCAGAGCAATGTGAAAAAGGGGGGGGCAAAGGATGAGCGGGCAGACGTTTTTGGGCTAGGGGCGTTGTTGTATTACATGTTGTCAGGGTGCTCTCTGGTGGAGGATAGAGATGTGGAGGTGGGATTGAAAAAAATGAGGCGAGGGGAGATCGATTTTGAAAAAGTTGATGTTGGGGCTCGTTTGTTGGCGATCTTGAAGAAGATGTTGGAGGTGCAACCTGAGGATCGCTACCAAAGTGTGCAGGAGGTGTTGCGAGATATTGCTAAATACAGGGATGGTGCGTTGACCTCGGTGGACAAATCTTCTGTTTCGTTGTTGGCTTTGTCGCTGTGGAGGAGGAACAAGGCGGTGATTTTTCCTTCTTTGGTTGGTTTGTTTTTGGTGGTGGGGATTTCAGTTGCTTACATAATAAATTTACGGGCAGCGGAGCAGGAGGCGGTGGCGTCAGCCGAGCGGACAAAGAGGGCTCTGAATGAACTGGCGGTAGCGAAAGATGAGAAGCTACGTGGTTTGGAGGTAGCTGCAGCGAATTATTTGAGGGAAAGTAGTGCTCTTTATGTTGAAGGCTCACATGGTCGGATTTCTTATGACCCGCAGCATAGTAAGAAGGCATATCCGCTTGTAGTGAAGGCATTGGATTTGAAGCCCGACAATAAAGAGGCTTGGGGACTGAGAGGTAAGTTAGAGATCTTGTTGTGGAAGTTGGATGAGGCGGCTATTTCCTTTGGTAAAGCTGGTGAGAAGTTCGAGATTTTGCAAAAAGCTTGCGAAAAGTTCAAGGGATTGAAAAAGGGAGATACGCGTAAAATTGTCGATTTTTTACATACAATATTGCCGAGTCAGGATTTGCGATTGATTCATGATGTGATGTATCAGGTGATTTTTACGCAGGAGCAGCGTAACTTTGATGATGTGCTCTATTTTATTGAGGAATCGCTCAACATGCGTAATGGAGGCCATGAATTGCGGTTGAATTATACTTTTGATAAGCGACTGATGTCTTTGGATATGTCGTATAACCCTAAGTTGAGGTGGGTATTTTTGATTAAAAATTTACCGATTCGAGAGTTAAACATCTCTCATACTCAAGTAGATAGGGACATGGAGCATTTGGCGAATTTACCGTTGGTGAAGGTGAATCTGTCCTATACGGGGTTAACTAATAAAACGATGATACATCTAGAGGGTAAAGGAATTGTGGAGCTGAATCTGGAGTCGACTAAGGTATCGAGTGGGCTGAGTCTGAAATTTTTACCATTGCAGAAGCTAAATATCGCGAAGACGAAGATACGGGATTTCTCATTTCTGGCGGATTTCACAACCTTGAAAGAGGTGGTGTGTGACGCGAGTGTGGTGACTGAGATTAGGAGGCACGTGGCTTCTGATGTTCGAATTCTTGGAAAAAAGTAAAAAATGTATCAAGTGTTTGAGTGAATCCTTGTTTGAATAGGTATGAAGTCTCGTTTCTCTATACCTATTGCTCTGTGCATGGGAGTGGCTGTTGTGCAGGGCTCTCAGGAAACTATGTTGGACAGTTTCACTGTTAATCCTGCCTTGGAGGCGACCTTGTGGGCTGATAATGCCTTGATTCATGCTCCCTTGGCTATTGATGCAGATGCTCAGGGGAGAATTTGGGTGGTTGAGGATGTGAGCAAGTCAGGGGTCAAAGGAGTACATTCTCGTGTCAAGATCCTGGAAGATACGGACAATGATGGGAAAGCGGATTTATCTAAAGTTTTTGGGCCGACATTCAGCTCAAAACCAATGGGGCTTGCGGTGTTCGATAATGTGATCGTGGTGTCTATGGCTCCAAATATCCACGTGTATACGGATGTGAACCGTGATGACAAGTTTGACCCGAAGGTGGATAAACATGAAATCATTGCGAAGGGGTTTCATGGGCATCGTCATGACCACGGATTGCATGCAGTGGTACCTGGCCCAAGTGGGAAATGGTATGTAAATCACGGGAACATTGGGGCGGATGTGACGATGTCAGATGGAAGGACTTTCCATGCGAGTTCTTACTATAGTCATAACCCCAAGAGTGTGGGGAAAAAGAGTCATGATGGACGTGTTTACGTGGGTGGGTTTGGATTACGTATGAATCCTGACGGGAGTGAGGCTGAAGTGATTTTCCAGAATGCAAGAAATACCCATGCAATGTTGGTGACTTCTTTTGGGGATGTATTTCAGGCAGATAATGATGATCCGACGCATTGTCGTGCGGCTTGGGCGATGGAGCATGCCAATTTCGGCTATGCCTCTTTGGAAGATGGAAACAGATCTTGGGAGGACGCAGCGAAGAGTTGGGAGAAACGGGTAGTGACTCAGGAATTGAAAAATTCAGCTTATGAGAGGCATGGTAAGAGTGTGTTGCGCCGTGACGATGGTCATTGGCGTGAGCATTTCCCTGGAGTGACTCCTCCTGGAAATGTCTGGGGGCCAGGTGGACCTACGGGCGATTATATGATCGAGGGCGATGAGTTGGGGAAGGAGTTTCGCGGAAGATACTTGGTATGTGAGACGGTGAATCGAGCATTGTTTAGCTTCCGCCCAGTGTTACGGGATGCTCAGATTGAGATGGACGATCTTGATAAACATTTTTTCACCGCAGATCGTAAGTCGAAGAACGCTCTCACGCGAAAATTCATGCCAACTGATGTGGTGGCAAATACGGATGGGTCACTTTACATTTGTGATTGGAACTCTGGGGTGAATGCTCGTGGTGCCACAAATACGATGGGTGGAATTTTTCGTTTGGCTCGCAAGGGCTCGAAGGTAAATCCTCCAAAGATTGATTTTTCAACTGTCAAAGGATTGTTGAAAGCCTTGGAAAGTCCATCGCCTGGAGTGCGTTGGGTTGCTCAAGATCGCTTGAAGAAGCGAAAGAATGTTTTTGGACCTTTGAAGGCGTGGAGTCGAAAACATGATGATAACCCCTACTATCAGGCTCGTGCTATTTTTGTGATGGCACAGTTGAAAGAGGCTGGAGCTGTAGAGATGGTGAAAGGTTTGTTAAAATCTAAGAATGAGCAGTGGCGAATTGTCGCTTTCAGAGCTTTGAGACATGCTGGGAATGTCCCTTTATTGGAATTGGTGAAGCAATGTGCTGGTGATAAGTCTGCAGCGGTGCGTCGCGAAGTATTAGGTGCGATGCGTGGGATGAAATTTGCCGACGTTCAGGAGCCCTTGAAGACTTTAGTAGCTGGTTATGATGGCAAGAACCGCTGGTATTTGGAGGCTCTTGGCTATGTTTTTGATGAGTTTAAGGATGAGGCGTATAAAAAGGTAATTAAGCCTACACTTGGAGATAACAAGTCATGGAATGCACGAGCTATGGATTTGGCATGGCGTGTGCGTTCTGAGGCTGCGTTGAATGATTTGGGCGAATCTCTCATGGCTCAAGATGTAGCATTGGATACTTTCCGCACACATTACACGTCAAAAAATTTCATTGAGCTTGCTGGATTTGAGCCATCGAATGAAGCCTCTCCATCGATTCTTGT
>WURV02145249.1:0-18602 GCA_011762755.2 Epimenia babai
AGGTAATAGAACAGTGGGTCGGTCATTGAGAGGTAATAGAACAGTGGGTCGGTCATTGAGAGGTAATAGAACAGTGGGTCGGTCATTGAGAGGTAATAGAACAGTGGGTCGGTCATTGAGAGGTAATAGAACAGTGGATCGGTCATTGAGAGGTGATAGAACAGTGGGTCAGTCATTGAGAGGTCCTGAATTAGAACTCAACTGGAAGCAAGATTTCGTTATATACACATATTTCTCTCCTGCTTTCTCTTGTACTTCTTATTGCAACACAATTCTTGACCCTGTACAATCGCCGTATCTATGCAGTTAACTTTGTGTTTGTATGTTTCTGGTACAGAGGCATTGTAGGCAAATATCTGACCCCATGACCCACCCACCGACAACATCTCTCTCCCCCGATCATGAGTACTATAATGAGGTTAGTTTGCCATATTCTTTCATTGTATCATTGTATTCACTTTGTACGTTCATGGATAGGTTATGAATAGCTAGGTTCTGCCTGATTGTCTGGGCCATGTCTGCCCCGTAACCAACCTAGCCTGGACTCTAGACCGTGGTTATTGAAAGGTCACTGATTGTGGTCAGTGTGGTTTTATTATGGTGGGGGAACCCTTGTACAAAGCTCCAGACATCGGGCGGCCAGATGACCATTGTCCACTTATGCCACTGGTTTTGAATGCTCACAGATGGTTGGGTCACATGCTCCTGTCAGTGCGTGATGATTATGTCAGGTGAGATGATGAAAATGGAATGAAATTTTATTTATTTATAATGTAAATGTCAATGCAGTGTGTAGGTTGATGTAGTGTATAAGTGAATGTACAGTGTGAGTCATTATCTCAATCTGTAAATCATCACAGTGTATAATTCGTTGCAGTGTGTAGTTTGTTGTAGTGTTTTGGTCGTCACAATGTGTTGTTCGCAACAGTGTGTCCGTTGTCACGGCGAAAATAATTTAATAAAATAAATCGATGCAGTGTATGAAGTATTAAGTTAACGCATTGTATGAAGTATGAAGTTGATGCAGTGTATGAAGTATTAAGTTGATGCAGTGTGTGAAGTATTAAGTTAACGCAGTGTATGAATTATTAAGTTGACGCAGTGTGTGAAGTATTAAGTTAACGCAGTGTGTGAAGTATTAAGTTAACGCAGTGTATGAATTATTAAGTTAACGCAGTGTGTGAAGTATTAAGTTAACGCAGTGTGTGAAGTATTAAGTTGATGCAGTGTATGAAGTATTAAGTTGACGCAGTGTGTGAAGTATTAAGTTGACTCAGTGTATGAAGTATGAAGTTGATGCAGTGTGTGAAGTATTAAGTTGACTCGGTGTATGAAGTATGAAGTCGATACAGTGTGAAAGTTGGTGATAAACCCTTTTTGTTTTTCGTTCCATCTGCGGTAGATTAACCGCGTGGTGAGCGAACATTTGGAATCGCTCGAGGTCAACACGGACACTGGTCAAGGGTGGACACTGATCCACGACGAGGGCGAGATGCGCGTGTATAAGAGGGAGTACGAGGAGAACGGCCTGGTGTGTGACCCCCTGCAGGCCGTCCACACCGTCAAGGTGAGTTCGTCCCACAGACACGCGGCTCCACCACCCGCAGGGGGCAGTGGGTCGCAGTTACCACTACAACTAACGAGAAAACATCAGGAACCAGTCCACCTTTTCACTTTTGTAGTATGTCACTGATGTTTTCTAATGTTTTTTCACTATTTATATATTTGATACCTGCTCATTAATTACCAGTGATATTCACGATAAATTGCGATTTTCTGCTCTATATTGCGTTGTATTTTGCGTTGTATTTTGCGTTGTATTTTGCGTTGTATTTTGCGTTGTATTTTGCATTGTATAATGCGTCGTATTTTGTATTATGGTATCGTCAGTATATTTTAGCAGAGACATACACCGAAGGACGATGACAGGTAGGCATAATAATTGGAGTCTGATGAGCAATGGGTAAAAATAAATTTAGTGTGATGAAAGATAAAAATAATTTCAACCCTGAAGAGTAAAATTGTAGGCGAATCTTCATTTAAAACAAAAGAATTTGTGGAAAATAGGGACTGTTGTCTGTATACTGACAACGGCTAGTTTGATATTACAGGGCATTACTGGGCACGAGATCTGCAGGTCCTTCTGGGATATATCGACGCGAATGGAGTGGGAAGGTAGGGAAACATGGACAAATATGATAAACAGCAATTACAGTATGTTTATTTCTGTGTGTTGCCTCACTCTGCTGCCTGACCTTGTGTAGGTATAACAGTGAGTAGCCAGCGGTGGGTTTTTTAGACTAACTATGGTTATTGACCACAGGTTTTTCGCATAATCATTAAACACTATGCTCTATTAGATCATATTATGCCACTAGACGAAGAACAGCATTTAGGCAAAGCTTTGTGACCAATGACAAATGTTAGTGTATATAAAAGTGTTCCCTTTTATCGTTTCATTATGTTCAAAGATGTATGACTGGAAATCCAAATGTTTTTCTAACAAATAAAACCTACCATATATAGTTCTTATATCTTTGGCAGTCCGTAAGCAGTTAAATATTTTTGTATAGAGGTGTGGGTTGCCGTGTTAGCCATGTCGTGAATATGAAAATACAAAGGTAACACCTTGGTGACCATATAAGGATTAACACAAGCTTTCGTATACCAAGTATACTTCATCAGGTGCAATCATAATTTTTTTGGGTAATTTTTCTCCTAAAAAGGTCGTCTTATGCCCTAATTTGCCCTCATTTTTTTCATTCGCTCCGATAAGTGTGTCCCATTTTTGCCATTTCACGTATTTTCTGTCCGTAGTCTTAAGCGTATATTTTGCCGGACTCGCAGCCACCCTGGAGAGCTGTAGGGCGGTTGAGTGGTTCTCTGAGGATACGTTCATCAACCACAATATCCTGAAGCGCGTGTGGCCGACCGCTCAGCGCGAGGCGTTGTTCTGGTCGCACATCCGTCACGTCGGCAGCAACAGCGACGAGCGACCCGACAAGTGGATCGTCGTTAACTACTCGACCAACCACCCGGATGTCCCGGTGAGTCAACACGACGGATCTCAATGTGACCGCAATAAATTTCATTGGTTGCTGTAACTTGGATTGTGCTTATGTATCTTCCTGGATGGAGCATGATGTTGGACATTATATAGGGCATGATGTAGGGCATAATATAGGGCATAATATGATGCATGATGTTAGGTATTATATAGGGCATGATGTTGGGAATAATATACGGCATTGTGCTGGGCATAATATGGGCATGATATTGAGCATAATATAGGGCATGATGTTGGGCATAATTTATGGGATGATTTTGGACATACTGTAGGGCATGCTATGGGGCGTGATGTTAGAGATACTTTAGGGCATGCTATGGGGCGTGATGTTAGAGATACTGTGGGGCATGATGTAAGGTACACTGGAGACTAATATTGTCAGTGGTTGTTCTAAGCTTCTGTGAGCTTCTAAGCTCAGTGAGGCAGTGTACCAAACGTGGCGGCTGCAGGTGGTCCGTCTGAGAATTTGTCATCGTGAAGCCCTCATCGTTTTTACTACTGCTGCATCTAGTTTGTGTGGTTTGTCCAGTTGTCCAAGTTAGTTCGCATCCGCATGAACGTCTGCCTGATCTGCCAAACCCTGATCGATCCACCGCTCGATGGTCGCGCCATCACGCGTGACAACATCAAGTGCAAGATCACGTACTCGGCTTTCGGTGAGTCCATAGTTAATGATGATGGTGATAGTGGCTGTATGGTGTGATGATGGTGTGATGGTGACTATACAGTGTGATGGTGTGATGGTGACTATACAATGTGATGATGGTGTGATGGTCACTATACAGTGTTATGATGGTGTGATGGTGACTATACAATGTGATGATGGTGTGATGGTGACTATACAGTGTGATTATAGTGTGATGGTGACTGTACAACGTGATGTAGTGACTGCGTTGTGATAACGGTGTAATCACGATAACTGTGCGATGTGACGATGGTGACTGTACGACGTGATGTAGTGACAGTGATATAATTGTGATTGTGATGACTCTTGTTTCATAGTCCTACTATGGTGATGGTATGTGTAATCACGGTGACTGTGACAGTATGGTGACCACAGTGTGATGACAGCGACTGAACGATGATCTTTGCAGTGAACCCCGGGGGCTGGGCGCCGGCCGCTGTCCTCAGGCAGGTCTACAAACGCGAATACCCGAAGTTCCTCAAACGTTTCACGCAGTACGTTCGCGAAAAAACCGCCGACATGGAAATAGTCTTCTAATGGACGCATCGCTGACCGCTTAATGAGGTCATTCGCCGGTCATCCGTACCGTACGCCGACATAATAATCCCGGGTAATATTACTGGGTAATGGGTAATCATACGCATTTGCCCGTTCAAACGCCCATCTGTTGTCGTCTGCTTTTGTGACCCCCACGTTGACATGAACGAATGCGACGGCCACGATCGGTTCGACCTTCTCTCGCATCTCATCCACGACGCTCTCGTTGTTTTTGACAAAAAAAGAAATTTCAGATATCTCGCTAGTTTTTATAAATGCGAAATTATTGCCCTTGTGCCAGGTAAAAACGTCGGGACATACAAACTTCTTGATGATGTGCTGGAAAATCCTTGATAACTCAAAGGCTAAAATCAGCGTTGTTTGTTAAAATGAAATTCAACAGATTTATATTTTAATCGGCGGTTTTTTTTGAGTGGTTCCAAACCAGTCTTACGTCACCAAAAATGGCTCGGCGAGTTTTTATTTTGCATCGCGTGGTGTTTTTTCAGCCAAAACGTATTCCCCACTGGCGAAATTATTTTGAATCAACCTGCGCGAAATTAATCAGAAACTTGTCATAGTAATCGGATCATTCTGTTAAAAGTTCAACAGAAATAATATTTGTGGTTTTTTTTCGGACGATGTTTCGAGTTTCAGCATTGATTCAGTGAGTTAAATAATTATTTCGTAACGTATAATTTAACAAAGATATCGCCTTTTGTATATGTCTGTATTCTCTTTGCTTGACTGTAAAAAAAATTGAGTATTGTTACCAGAAATACGAGGTAACTCAAAATGCTTGTATTTTGTCAATACGATCAATGTACATAAAATAAATTTTATTATATTTTATATTAATTCTATTTATACGTTTGTTAAATCAGAGTCGTAGATTCACGCAACTGTACTCGAAAGATGCAACCTATGTTGGCTGTTTAAATAGTTTTTATAATATTTCGCGTGTTCTTTAAAGTTACTTACTATTTTCGACGCATTGTTCATAGTCATGCTATTTATTGCCATCGTTAGAGTTACCTTCAGGACTTAAAATTTGTAAGATAGTAGATAATTATGTTACATTTGTATTCATTCATGCGTTAAGTGACGATTTATTTTTGTGTGTACAGTATATTAACTTGCCATGAGAACGGCATTATTCATTCATCTTTGTGTTTATAAAACATATGGTACACTGGTGTACATCGTTATTCACGTAGGTCTGTGTATATTAAATATGTGGTACACTGCGGTATAGAATTATTCTGTCTTCTATGTATATACAAAACATGTGGTACACTGGTGTACGCGATTAGTCACACGTGTGTATGTGTATGAAACATGTGGTACACCGGTGTACAGGATGTCACACATCTATATCTGTATGAAACATGTGGTACACTGGTGTACAGGATGTCACACATCTATATATGTATGAAACATGTGGTACACTGGTGTACAGGATGTTACACATATATGTATGAAACATGTACACTGGTGTACAGGATTAGTCACACGTCTGTATGTCTGTGAAACATGTGGTACACTGGTATACGGTATTATTCACACATCTATATATGTATGAAACATTTGGTACACTGGTTTATGCCTTTTTTCACGCCTGTCTGTGTTTATTAAACGCGTCGTACATCGGTGGATAGCTCTATTCACATATGCGTGTATATGAAGCATCACGCGGTACACCAGTGTACAACTTGATCACTCATACGCTGTATTGACCTTGCTAACACCTAACAGGCGTCGTGCCACCGTACTCTAACATTATACGATTCTATTATACGAGTTGTATGTGAAAATAACTCTAACACAACTGTCGAAATAACGCCGTTATCTCACCCAAGTTTATTCCAATATACGTGCGATGTGCGAACACTTGAATGTCTGAGGCTGTTATAACAGTGAAGTATATTCTGATATGTACGACCACCCATCTGTATTGTCATCAGTGTACCTTCCAATCAGACCACAATCTGTGTGTGGATTGTGGATGACATCTCATTCCTTTGACTCTGTTGACACTGACATTATCTAATGAAATATATTTGATTTTAAGTGCACTTATAGCATTGCTGTGTAACACACTTTACATAATTAAAAATCATTGATATGGCCTAAGCAACATCAGAAAATAACACATGCATATAAATTATCAGTAACACACTATTTGCTCATTACTGTTTTTAGTGCTAATTCCTGTGTGTGTGTGTGTGCGTGCGTGCGCGCGCATGCGTGCGTGTGTGTGTGTTATTTTCTGATCTTGGTTAGGCTATATTAGTGTATTTTAATTGATGTAAAGTGTGTTAGACTGCAATGCTATTAGTTCACTTTCAATCTGATGTATTTAATTTTTCATTTCATTTCTTGTCCCCCTTTATGTACCATCTTACATCCCTTGTATAGCTACAGATGGATTGCCCCCCTTGTATGTACTGTTTTATCTCCCTTGTATGGCAAGAGATGGACAGAAAAAAATCTTTATCTCTGGTGAATGTAAAAAGGTTTTTTCCGTGCATTTCTCTCTCAACTACAACAGCTACCCACATTGGAGTTACCTCCCCTATATGTACCATGTTGATCCAGCATATATTTTTGGAATACCTTATACTGTGCTATTTTATTTATTGAAGTTTTTACCCAATGGAAATTGAGAAACAAATCACTTTACTCAGAAGCGATTGATTCTTGCGGTATAAGGAACAATCTTTTCTGTGTAGAAAAAAACTGAATGCAGTCATTAAAATGCTATCAACGCTTTAAACTGGCCCCAATATTCGCTCTTTTTTATCAGAATACAATTTTTGTGACACGTAATACTAAAAGTAAACGCACGATGTCATACACAAACATAAGTACATAATTCTTTAATCTCCATCGTTATTTTATAGAAGAAATCTTTGAAAAACATGCATAAATTTATTTTTTATACGGAAGTTTTAGAACATTTAAATTCACTAGACACTTTCACTTTTGGGTTCAAAAAAATTATTGGCTCCATGCCAAGATGTCATCTCAATGACCTTCACCCGTTATCTGGCTAAAATGGCCGACGTATGCACATGAAAGGTTGTGTTGTAGGATTCTGTAGGATAGCACGATAAAATGCTAGTTAGTTATTCACTACCTCACCTGTAGAATATGATTTCCCGTTATTTCCATGTGCGTTGTGTTGATTGGCAATATAGTTTATTATGCAGCATCACCTGCATTGTATATAGATATTTAAATACGTTCTTTACTGACTGCTAATTATGTTATTTTTGTCATAGAAATATTTATAAATTTATCGGGTATATGTTTTCACATTTGTTTACTTCCAAAAACAAGGGCAGATAATTGTGTACTCCGGCGCAGCTTCATTTGTTTCCAATATGACCGTTTGGAGACAGACAGCTCTCGCATTACTACTGCAAACCTAATATTTGGTGACGATGGAGTGATGTAGTGTTTATGGTGTCTTGATGGAGTGATGGTGTAGTGTTTATGGTGTCTTGATGGAGTGATGGTGTAGTGTTTATGGTGTCTTGATGGAGTGAGGATGTAGTGTTTATGGTGCTTTGATGGAGTGGTGATGTAGTGTTTATGGTGTCTTGATGGAGTGATGGTGTAGTGTTTATGGTGTCTTTATGGAGTGACGATGTAGTGTTTATGGTGTCTTGATGGAGTGATGGTGTAGTGTTTATGGTGTCTTGATGGAGTGGTGATGTAGTGTTTATGGTGTCTTGATGGAGTGGTGATGTAGTGTTTATGGTGTCTTGATGGAGTGATGATGTAGTGTTTATGGTGTCTTTATGGAGTGATGATGTAGTGTTTATGGTGTCTTGATGGAGTGATGATGTAGTGTTTAAGGTGTCTTAATGGAGTGATGATGGAGTGTTAATGAGGTGATAGTGATGTGCTGATGAAGTGTTATGCAATGATTTTGGTGTGAAGACGGATAATGGTGTGATCATGGAGTGCTGACCGAGTGACAATAGTACTATGAGTGTTACGCATTGAACCAGGTATGAGAGAACCACGGCCATTTTCTGAATGAAAGTGCGGCCGGTGATCTTTTCATTCAAACGTTCTGTGTACTTTCCAGGTCAAATGACGATGGTGACATAATTTCTAACAGATCTTCATATCAAAAATATGAGTACACCTAATATTCTGACATATAATTGGAAATTTTAAAAGCATCGCGTTGCAGTTTCAGAACCTCTTGCCATTGATGCATCTGGCGCGCGATTTTTGGTTATTTTCTTCGAGGAGACGCTATTAGCGGAAATGGATTTTTGACGTCTGCGTCAAAACAGAAAACAGTGGCTCCACAATATGTGTAGGTTTTATTCCATTTCACGCGCTCTTGACCAATATATGACTGATTGTGTCTTTGAACGAGACATCCTCTAGCTCGTCTACGACCTGCGAGCGAACGCGTGGCCCGTGATAAGTACACAGTCCTGTTTTAACTAGATACAACATAAAAAAGGCGATCGTTATTGGGTAGCCAATGTGGCTCTATACTTTAAACATCAGTGGTTCTAAAAAACGGTGTTAAATACCTAAATTCACAGAACAAAGCTTCCCCCTGTAGCTCAGTTGGTAGAGCACTAGACCGGTTATATAGCGGTCGTGGGTTCAACTCCCATCAGAGGTGTCGGTTTTTCTCTGCATTTCTCTCCAACATAAAAACAGGAATATTGACTGAATTATTCAGTATTATCGTATATCTTACGTTCGCGGTGCATGTATTGTGTCAGCTACTCGACATGTTTTTAGAAACTAATGTGTTAGAACGCTATGGCGCCCGTCGGGGCTCCCGCGGGAAAAGTTACCAAGAAGCCATTATAAAGACTACAGCTTGTCTCGTAGAGGCTGCGTTTGATTGGATAATGCGACTGTCAGTCATTCACGGACGTCGGGATGTGTAAACAAAACCTGTATTGTGTCTGCGTCGCTGTTTTGTATCGATTGTACTATTGAGTTTGTTTTAATTACATGATTCGATGTTTACGATACATCCAGACAGTTATGTACTCAGCATTCGGGTAGTTTCCTAAATAACAACGCGTTGCGTTGGTTATTATTTTTAATTTTCTAATCGCCTAACGAAGTATGCATTATAACGCCATTTTGTTTATTCCCTGTTTTACAAGTTTTACTCGATTCTCGCACATCATAATATTAATTTATGAATGTTAATACGTTAACCGAGTTATTTATTTTGTATCAATGACCAAAATGTCACAAATTACTCCAGCCATGGGCCTACGTGATTCATGTATAGCTCTATACGCGCGAATGTTAAGTTTATAGAAATATTTATCAACCCACTGACAGCACAAGTAATTTTATTTTTGTCATTTGCTTGCATGTTGAAATTCTCAGATTATGTGTTGCAACTTTATTATTGATAAGTCCATTTGGTAGTCGAATTTATCCAAAGTGAACAGTCTGCTAATATTTACACGGAATGCATCTGTTGATGAATGAAACTCCAGTTATAATAATGATATTACAATAGAAAATATTCAATTATGAAGATTATATTATAAATAACCCCATTGCAGGGGTAATAAACACTTTCATGTCTCTGGGCTTCCTGGAAACATGGTCTTGCATTTTTGTATGCAATGCATTGCAGCACACTGCATTACACCATTTACAATGCTTTACAGCGCCTTTCCACGCCTTATAGCATATATCGCTTTACAGTGTACGTACCATAACACTTTAGAATGCATAACAACGCTTTACAACGCCATACAATACACCACAGTGTATAGATAATGTCCAATGCCAGTATTCTTCATCAATAGGTACCGATTGTACTATAATGTATTATTCGTTTCTGTATACAATACAGGCCTTATTACTAGATATAATAGAATATTCTAGAATTTTTAATTTACAATATGTACAATGTACTACAATATAGATTATTCTTATTTTATTTAATACTACGGACCGACTGGACACGTCTAGTCACCACACGAGTTACACGTATTCATTTGCTAACTTTGAGACCAATAAACATATTAAACCAGCGAGAATGTGTTTAGATTCCATCTTTGATTTTTATTCTTCTCAAGCAACGTCATTACATTTCATCTTAAATATTTTATGCAAAACCCTTTATCGTAGAGATCTGCTTTTTGGCTGCGGTTGCTCGTTCGGATATTGTCACAAATTATTGTTAAATACTGTCATCATTTGCTGAACGTCTTTGGTTTTTTTTATGAACGTAGTGGGTGACCGACGAGTAGGGCGACAAATTTGTTACGTTGTGGGAAACCTCTATACAGAGACCTAATATAGTAATTATAAAGGCTAGCGGGCGTATTCAACAAAGCAACGTAGAAACACGCAAGTCAGCGACTCCAGTCAACAAGTTGTGATATATGCCTATTCAACCTGCTTGAATAAAAGAGAAAATTTTATGTACTGTACAACTTTTACATTTGTTCTTACACCAGAACAATTTTAAGATTTCGATGGCAATTATACATAGCAGTATTTTAATATTTGAAAAAATTCTACTTATAAACATGAGCAGTATTAATGGCGCCCGATTCCTCCATCTTCTCGTCTGCTCTTCCTTCGTGTCGTCCAATTGACCGAATGTACTACTTCTGGCCATTATTTTTTATAATAATATATTAATGTCATTTGCTACAATGATATTCTAATTTTATGTGCAATCATAAGGACAATGAATAAAGTGAACATTTGGCCTAACAAATGACCTACTGTATATCATTTATAACTTTTAAAATTTCCGTGGTACTATGATTTATCATAGCAGTGACTTCACTATGTAAAATCACTTAGGCTCTTAGGTATGATATGTCAGAAACACGGGTATAAAAAATTACTTGCATAGGCCTTTAGTCTATACAAACACCGCATACCTGGAACTCTTGCACAGCTTTCAAAATGATGGCAACATCATTGCATATTTCTTTTACAAAATAATAGGAGAGAAAAATATACAACAAACGAAAAATTAGTGCATTAATATCAAAAAGATTCAAATAGGCCTCTACGTTGATTAATGTAAACTTCATAAGAGTTGAATGAGACACGGACTATTGTGAGTGTGGCTGACAATCTATCAATCAAATCTGTTTATTTGAACCCTGTAAGGCTCATGCACAGTATTTACATATCATATAGATATATACATGGTAACAATGTGCATGCGTACATGTTATCAAACGATACATTCAATTGTAAAAAAAACCTGTAAATTCGGCGTTCAGAGGAAATACATAAACTATCGTACTTTTTAAAAGTATTCCTTATTTACGTTAATGGAAGTTTTTAACTAAAATATGAATAAAGTTATAGCAATATGGACGGACTAACTCACAATGTTTTCATTTAAAAAGTATATAAAAGTTTTAAATTAATCAAATTATAATCAGCATAAATTAAATCATTGTGGATATTTAGCATTTCAACACTAAATTTTGTAGATAAAGTACGGAAATATAGTAATGGTAGTGGTAATTTTTTTATAAAGCACAAAAATCATACAGGTATCTCAATAGTGCTGTACAGCAACAAAATAAAAATAAACAATGGTAACAGCACCCTCGTTACCGTGTACTAGTAAATGAGTATTAGATTTCGCTTAACAATTGGAATTGAGTTTGATGCACGCAGCGGAATTGGAAGATTGTTCTATAACTTGAAGGGCCAATGCTTATAAAGCACCCTTTGATCGGAAATAACTAATTTAAAATTAAACACCATAGCTAGTAATTTGTCTCCTGACCTTAACTGTCTACGTGGCTGATATAATATTTGACTATTATTAATATATATAAATACTATATACTATATTAATGCTACCAGTGTATTAATGTAGGGTGGGGCAAGACCACGCTGTGCCATAAACATGTAGACAAGAACTCTATAATGGATATGTGTTGTTATCGGTAACCAATGAAGGGATTGAAACAACAAGGTGATGTGACGGGATATACGCTCGGTCGGTGTTGGTAAACGGGCCAAGCCCATTGTTCTGAGCGAACAGGGGCGCAAACGTGCACCTTCCGCCAATCAATTCAACGACTATTTTTACAAAGCATGGATAAAAGGAAACTTTCCACTCTCAATTTGGAACCAATGTCAAATTAGAAATGCCAGAACAAACAATCTTATTGAAGAATATCCTCACAGACTAAAACGTAAAGCATTCAAACCACATCAAAATATTTTAGAAGTAATCAATTTCGTTCAGAATGAGGAAGCATGTGCAAAGGTTACACTGCTACAAATAGATAACGGCAAAAATCTCCCAAAACGACGTAAGGTGTACTGTAAAATAGATGAAATATTAAAACAGTACGCCATAGAATACCTCACATGTGAACGGAATATGGCTTCTTATATCAAAGCATGCGGATACATTTTTTATTTCAGCTTTACAAATCCATCCACTCAATAATCATCTTCACTGTGTATGCCGTTGTATTCCATGATGAATGTTGAATACAATAAATATTGAGTACTAAATAAATACGACTTGTTACGATAACTGCGTGCGCGCATATCACCTAGTAAACGTCCCAAGATCCCACACCACATAGTAAACGACCCACGTTTGCAGGTGTAACACCTGGGCGCATATTAAAAGTCCCAGGATTCCAGCTCTTCTGTTAAAGGTGTTAGGTCGCCGGAGCGCATAGTAGAGGGCGTGTAATCCGTCTGGTGCACTACCACCGGAGTCGGTAAGGAACTTAGCTGGCGGCTCCTCAAAACGCCCATTAAGGGTGTAGCTCGGGATATTAATTTGGTGGCAACGTCACAGAAAAATACTTGGATTATAGCTGTTAATGGAGAATTTACCGCAGATATTAGAAGAATTGTGTATGTTGTCACTTAATAAAGTAGATCTTAGGGGTGTGAAGCATGTACGAATCATGTCGGTTCTCACTCCTCTGTATAAAAGTTACGAATTGGCAATGTTTGCGGTGCTCTTACATTTTATTTTCATTTGAAAAAAATGAAAAATCTAATACGACGAGCAAAATCAATTACGTAATAAAATATGACGCTAGTAAAAAAAATCATAAGTTGGTCTTTATAGATGTAATCACAAATGGGGTTAGCCAGTGTGGTTCTATAAATAGATGGAAAGAAATGCACAGAAAAAAACTATACCTCCGATGTCCCGTAAGAGGTAAGGCTTTTCTGTGCATCTCTTTATAGATGATGTCTCGTTATCTATCCAAATATTTAGCTACTATAACTTCTGTTTGATCCCCTAAGCGAATGATTTAATATGAGAACTGTGAGTAAACGTCCATAAATAAAGAAAATAGTCTACCTAAAAAAGCTTCCATCTCACAATTCCTCACGTAGTTATCCGGAGTTTGCTAGCACCCCTCATTAGAAATAGAAACAGTAAGCCTAACTAATTTTGTTTAGCGTGTATCGACCTAAAACGTACCGAAAAAAGTGTGGAACTCGTGGAGCAACTTCCTGCGCCTGAACGGCGTGAGAGGTTCCTTCGTAAGGGAGCTACCCATCTCTGATTCTCAGAAAGGTCTTACGCTATAAATCGGGTCCTAAAATCTATATTGTACGCCGCAGAAACTTCTATTATGACAGAACGGAATACTACGGTAACATTTTACATGCAACGTGTTTGAGTCTTGATTATACCTGTATAACTAATTTATAAAATCGCACGTGACATCGACTAGGTACACAGTACGGGACTGCATGGAGACTCAACAGCGGGCCAACGCGGGATACGCGACGTGCACAGCGAATATATAACCTGAAATCGATATTTCATCACGTGATGTACCTGGTCTCACGTGTGCTTTGAATAGCTGGTCAAGCTGCCATCGATAAATACAAGCGTTTGTTTCACAGCATCGGAATTTATAAGTAATGAGTGTACTGTATTTTACCAGCTTACTTGTTCAACTATAGAGGTGTGGGTTGTCCTGTTAGCCAGATCGTATAATACGAAAACCTTATTGACTAAGTAAATTTCTGAATAGCACAAGCTTTGATATACAAGTATACTTCATCACGTGCAATGAGTAGGGGTGGTGACATGTTGGTATCTATGAAGCCTTGATGTTTTCTCTATCTTTCTCCGGTTCCAGTATATATTCCGTGTATCACCACCCCGCCTCATTGCGCCTGATAAAGTATACTTGTATACGAAAGCTCGCGCTGTTCATTATCTAATATTAGCCAATATGGTGTTACCTTCAGTTTTCGTATTGTTCAACTATTTCGTAAAAAGGCCTGCGTTAAACGTGGTTTTAGTCACCTGACGATGTAGATATATCTTATTAATTGATGAATGAAAGTAAAAGTAGAAAATTAGGAATTAGATAACTTGTGATATTATCGGGTACTCTTTAAATGGTCTCATGCAAAAATGTGTCGCACATTACATTAGTCAAACCAAAGGAGAATCCAAACGGAAGATAAAGGACCATAGATCATGGGCCAACAAAACGATGAGATGCTGTCAGCACTCGAGTCACTTTTTTTCTGAACGTGAAATAGTTTATAAAAGTTAAATAATGACGTTGATGTACCGCTTTTAAAGGCAGTTGCGCAGCCTGCAAAATGGCGGTTTATGGCGGTTTATTATTAGGAAAGGTAGCTCTACAAAAGGCGCCACAAAGCTCTTGGCTTGAGTTTACTTTCAAGTTTACTTTACCAGTGGGGCTTTACTTGGTTTATAGCAACACCAGACTTGTCATTTGTAGGTCGTGGGTTTGAAAGTGAGCATTATGTTTAATGCATTCCCCACAAATGTATAAAACCCACAATAGCTAAGAATCCCCGGGTTTAAAAAACATATTATTCTCCATATCTATGACATTCGTCGATTACTTATAACAAAAACGCTTAGAAATGCTAACAATTTTATTATATATATATATGTATAATTACACGAAACGATGCATAGATTATATAACAATACTCTTATTATAACTGTCTAAATCGGGTTGTCTGGGTAATTTAGGTATAATAAAAGCATCTGATTATTATGTACATGAATACGAGCCAGATTTAACCTGTATTCGTCGATCGTTGATTTTTCGAGAAAACAATGACGTTGCAAAAGAAAAACTGCGTAATTTTCGCCATGCGAACAAAAACAAATCTTGTTAACGATTATCATCAGTATATTACGTGGTGATTAACGTGTTAAACACCTTAGCTTCGTGTTAAAACACGATCAGAACGAACACATTTACATTGCGTTAACCTCATGATCATTGCGAACACATACACATTTCATTAATACATTGCTATAACGAACACATTTTCTTTGCGTTAAGACGATGTCATAACGAACACATACATTTTTCTTACACACGATCATTGTGAACACATATGTATTCCATAAACACGTGTTCATGACGAACACAAGAATATGCCTCAGAATAAACGTGTGCCAAACACGGTCTTGTGTCAAACACGTGTAGCAATTGTTGACTCTAGCTCGTATCGAACACATGTTACTTGGGTCAACACAAGTCTTTGTCGAATACAATCACGTGCATTGTGATAACACAACACGATATGGAACAGGCGTACGTGGGTAAACGCAGGGTTTTTGTGTTGTAAAAGAACTCCAAGATTAAACGCGTCGTATGTTAACCAAAGTCTAATAACCAAAACTACGGTTGGCTTTTTAGACAAACACAGTCATATATGTATGTGCATATGAAGCAAAACGGCCTTATTATGGCTATGAAGATTATTACATGATATATAAACTTAAAAAAAAGTATAATCCATCCACTTCTTGCGCCACTCGTAAAGCGTCTACGAAGAAAGCAATAAAAAAACATTGAAACTACCATATGTATACATATATGTGTATTGAAGATGAAACGTTATAAATTTACTTTCGGTGATTAACAAGATTTGCGAGATACATTAAATTAATATGAAATTAGGTCGTGGTAAAATTAGGTCGTGGTAAAATTAGGTCGTGTTCTTGGTTTCGTCTGGAAGACGTGGTTCATAAGTAAGACACTTCGTCTGTTTACCGTTACAGGGGACGGGACTGCATTTGGCATCGAACAAAGTTTTTCATAGTTAAATTTATTCAGTGATCTCCCCTTTTATCATTATTGTATTAATAAACAGTCACAGTGGCTCGGCTCGCGGGTCGTACTTATGAAACATGGGCCGTGATGGCCGCGGTTCATCTTGGTCAATTCGTACGTGTATATACGAATAAAAATAGGGAAGAATTATCATGACGAACTACTATTATAAATTATATAGTGAAACGTTCTTTCTCCGCAAGCTGTTGTGAATTCTCACCGTTCACCTCTAATATTTGATAACTAAGCGCATTTTGCATCCGATTTTATACTGACTCATATTCAAAGCCGATATCGAGCTGTTTATGGATACTGTGTATACAAGTGTCTTGGTTGTTTGACTTACATTACAGACGCACACGGCCGTGTTTGGGTCGCCATTTTGATTGCGCTTGTTGAAACTGGCTATTAACAAATACATATATACAAATAAAGGGAGATAAACCAACGCATAGCTATACGGCAGTTAGCGCCCTTCGATCAATGCATTTTGATATGTATATCGATCAACGACGATTGTGCGTGCGCACGCGCCGATTCAGGCTGGGTATTGTTTCAATAGTGCGAATGGAGATGTCATGTAAGCTCCAGCGCAAGGGCCGTTTGGGGGTGGGTTAGGATTGACGGGCCGGAGATGTTGGGGTACCTAGTACAGTATATCTTGTTGATTCCTCGTTTCATCGAAGTAAGTCCGCACAATGTCGTAGAGAAGACGGTACTGTTCCTGAAACACAAAAATTGTATCTTAGTCACACAATATTGTTCTTGAAATACGAACATTGTGTCGTGAGAAGACCCTATTGTTCCGGAAGTACAACGGCGCTAGCAGTGAGACAATAGGGTTACTAAAATACCAAGACTCTGTTTTAGAGGGACGGTATTGTTTGTTAATAACAAACACTGTATTGTATAGGGATGGGAGGATATTGCTGCTGAAACGCAAAAACTCGGTCCATTGTAGTTTTCGCCACTCACTTCACTGATGAACTGTCGCCTTGGCTCGCGGATCTGCTTTACAGTCACCATGACATTCACGTTCTTTTCGGTCATTATACGCTCCACGATAGACAGCACCGCGCAGAACACGCCCGATTTCTCCGTTCCGTCGCTGTAAATAGAGTCAAAACGACAAGATAGAGAAAGAGAGATCAAAGTACCGCTGTCAACTCGTAACAAGTAGGCTGGCTATCTGTAAACGTTATTGGTCGATGGTTGTCTCTCTCTTATTCGACGGTTTCTGTCATAGGTTTGAGCCAATGCTCGGTCTTAATAACTTTGATCGCCGTCTGTGGAATTGGTTGCTGATTGCGTCATTGGTTTTCTTTGCGCGTGAGTGGTCCCAGATTATGTCGTTCATCGCCGTTTGTATCAGCGAAATGTTTCTAGTTTCATCGTTATGGAAGGTTTGCGTCTTTGGTCGGTGTGTTCGTAAGTAGTTGCCGTTTTGCATCATGTTTGGCCGGCCAGTCATTCATTGCTGTTTCAGTCATTCGGGTGCGCATGTGTGGGTGCATACAGGCGGATGTGTGGGTGCGTGAATGGTCTCTGCGTCGTTGGTTGCGCAAGGTGAAAGAAGTCCTGGATGACTTAAGGAAAGTCGTAAGTCGCATGATAGTATTATTGCGAATGGACGATCGTACGACTTATAGAAGTATCCTATCAAATACGTACGAGCACATAACGATGATTGGTCCGCTCTCGCTGTGCTTGCACCAATCGCGTACGGCGTGTACTAGAGCCAAGATGTCCGAGTTAAGATTGGAGCGCGTGTCCCAGTTGCTGAAGGTGAAATTGCGTACGGCTAAACCGTTGGCGTCGCCCTGAAAATAGGCGACGGAAAAACAGATGTAACGATTGACGATCTGAATGAGAAACAATTGAAACAAATAACCAACAGATTAAGGGATTAATCACAGATTGACCGAATAATAACCTGGTGTATAACGTTCCACGTTTCAATCCTTTAGCCAATGAAACCCCCCAAAAAATAAATATGCGATCAGTAACTCAACGCAAGTAAAGGTCTAAACAGGACCGATCGGAAGAGGAAAGTAGAAATTAAGACAAGAGTGGATCCAGAAGAGGGAGTATGTCGCGAAGAAAGGCAAAACATGACAGAGATATACGACATCTACATCGACTTCAACAATCAATTTCCTATCTCTCTCTCCCTCCTTCCCTCTCTCTCTCTCTCCCTCCCTCCCTCTCT
>WURV02145260.1:0-18599 GCA_011762755.2 Epimenia babai
TGTTAGGGTACAGGCCAATGACTCCAAAATTAATCGGGCACTATGGAGCCCTATGAAACTGGCCCAGGCTATCTACACTCTGATAGGCAACGTACGTAGTATAAAACCGATCGGTAATGGAGCTATCATCATACACTGTAATACTTGCGCGCAAGTTGACCAACTACACGAGAAGCCGATATTATTCGGATGTTACGGTAAAGCTAGCACAGATACGATCGCGATGTTCAGCGGGTTGTCATAAAAACGTGTTGTGGAAGAAATCAGTAATGTACGGCGCCTCTATAAAAATAGGTCTACCACACAGGTAGTTGTTATAACAGTCAAAAATGACAAAGCGGAAAAAATAAAAATGGCTTTTGTCTGGGTTTCCAGAAATTTCCAACGGAAACGTATACACCACAAGTATCAAGATGCTATAAATGCAAAAAATATGGGCATACATCCAACTCCTGTCGAGGCAAGTTGACGTGCCCTCGGTGTGCAGGCAGTCACAAGAATGAGGACTGACAACGATGTGTTAATTGCAATGGCCAACACAGTGCTGCGTACGGGGGCTGCGACACCAAAATAAAAGCAAGACATTCAACGAATCAACAATGAGGGATGACATATGCCGAGGCAACAAAAAGGTACCATGAAAACAAAAAAACAGTCTACAGAAGATCCACTTAGTACAAATGATATTGAAACTAACAGTGAAAATAATAGGTTTATTATTGAATCAGATTTTAAGAGTTACACGGACGATGAAATCATTAATACACAAACAGAAACAACAGATAACATTTTATAACACTAACAGATACACAACCACTGCCCAAAAGAAATCGTAAAATTAAAAAAACCAAGGGAGACCAGACTAACAACTTTAGCATAGATGAGAACAACCCCGATACATAAAAGTAACCTCGGAAAACAAGGGGAACAATGCAGAAAACAGGTCGAAAAACAAATTACGCGACAGTCAACCAAAGAACCAAACACCCATACTGGCCACATTGAAGTGACTGTATAGTGTCAAAGATATGGCAATTTTCATGATTACAGTTATGTTAACATACATTGAAGAAAGCAAGAATAGAAAAGACTTTGACATCTTGGAGACAATATTGAACATTGCAAACAGAACACTTGGGGTAGAGAAACTGAGAAGAAATGATCTCCTGGAACTTGTAAGATCAATCACTTCACAAACATAAATCAAAATAATAGAGATGGAAGACGTTGACATTTACAATTCCTGCTAGAGAGCCGCGTGCACATCTTACCCAATCTTGCTTTACAACAAGTCATTGGGTGAGGCACCTTCGCAAAAAACACAAGTCACATATCTTTATGATCACCAGATTTGAAAAACCAAGGGTTTATCGCGCAACTTTCACTGCTGATGGACTTTCTGACCAATTTAGTGTGATTGACTACACCGTAATCCTACTCTAATCAATACAAAATCAATGCTTGTATCATATCACACACAGTTGAATGGAGCGCCACAACATGTGAATTGTTAAGTCAATGATTTCTTTCTCTCAGGATTGTCGTAAGTATGTGTATGAGAAGAAAACAATTCATGGGTTGATTGTATTTCGGATCCTTGGATTTATTAGATTTGTATGGATAATAAGGTATCTATAATATTAATGCATTGTGATTGGTGCGTTATACATAATTTTTATTGTCTATAATAAGGTACAAACAAATAAAAATACAATAAATAGAATTCACAGGGAAGGTTGAATCAAGTAATACTGTTGATTTATCATTAATGTATTATAGCACCATGTTTTGTGTAATATTTCGAAAGTGATGAATATGATACTATAATGCAGCTCACATTTAAATAAATCCGGCTCATATTATACATAAATGTGAATTTGAACCATACAAAGGTAAGCTTTTTTCCATATATTTCCCTAAAATTTAGTAACTAATCTCGTGTTGAACAAATGATATTTATGGAATGCGTTTCACTCAAATATGAAAATAATTATGTATGCTATATGATCGATAATCTTATGAAAATTTTGATCTATTTCAGTCACTTCCAAATCACCGAGAGCCTTCTTTCTCTTGCAGCGAGGGACAGTACTTATAGTAGGTATGAAGATACTAAAAATCGAGGCCCATACATTCTCATGAGAAAATGGGATAGCCGTATAAGTCTTTGAAATATGGGAGAAAATTAGTAGAGGTAACACCTTTGAGACTAACTATAGTTGATTAAATAACAAGCTTAAGGTTTGCAGAATGAAAATGATCTACAGACAAGGTCCACAAAAATGTACACTAGTCACAAGATTTCATGCCACAATGTAAAAATTGATAGACAGGGTCTAGTGAATATATAGTGGTAGGGTTCACTAGTGAGGGTAATAAGAAACAATAGTGGATAGATCGTAAGTTACATAATAGGGTGCTATATAAAAGCCTAATTTCGTCTGTCCTTTGACTGTCTTGAAGACTGCTACACGTAGGTCTTCGGAGAGAGCATTCAGCCTGATTGAAGTAATCAGCGACAGGTTTCTGCACATTGTTGTGTCTGAATGATGTCTGACTTATGTCTATTGAGCCGCTTGCGTAGGGTCTGGCCAGTTTCCTCGATGTAGGTAGTGTTAGGACATCATCGGCAGGTGATTGCATAGATGGCGTTGGCGCTGTTGCAGGGGTGTGACCCTTTACTATTGTAGATAGCATCATTAGGTCCTATGGTGGTGCATCGCGTTGCATATTGTGGAGCCATGCCAGTGCCCATTGCAGCGCCGTTAACATGGAGGTAGGTGTCTATCCCGAACTTGAAAGCATTGTGTGAGGATGAACTCAGCAAGGTTGATGGTGCCGTCGTTTGATTGGCCGTCTTGTAGGAATTATCATTGCTGCGAGATCGTCTTTGTGAGGGATGTTAGTGTATAGAAATTTGTCTCATGGTGACAGGACGGTTTCTCTGGGCAGGTTCTTGACATTTTGGAGGAAATGTGTTGTATCTTAGATGTAGCTGGGAATCTGAATAACTAGGGTGGAGTTTGCTATCAATGTATGTATAGATTCCCTCTGTGATGGCTCCAATGCCAGAGATTATGGATCGTCCAGGGTTGCTCTTTTTGTGAATTGCTGGTAGAAGGTAGTGCGTCACAAGGTGTGGATCTTCAGGAATGACAGTGTCTGAATGATTGCTGATATTAGAAGATTTAGTACTTAGTTTCTTGAGTTCACGCTGATGTGGGGTCGGGTCTGTGTCCAGTTGCAACACTAATGACTACATTAGTGAAGCCCACAGACAGCGTGATTATGCGCACTTCTGCAAGAAACCCCAACCCATGAGCTATACCTTCCTGTTGTCACCTGTCACCAAGGACATCTCCCTATACACCACATCCCTCACAATTACAAAATCGCAGCATTGACAAAATTCCTACAAGACGACCAATCAACCCCGACGGCACCATCAACCTTGCTGAGTTCATCCTCACACACAATGCTTTCAAGTTTGGGAAAGACACCTACCTCCATGTTAACGGCACTGCAATGGGCACTGGCATGGCTCCACAATATGCAACGCGATGCACCATCATAGGACCTAATGATGCTATCTACAATACTGAAGGGTCACACACCTGCAACAGCGCCAACGCCATCTATGCAATCACCTGCAGATGATGTCCTAACACCACCTACATCGAGGAAACTGGCAAGACCCTATGCAAGTGGCTCAATGGACATAAATCAGACATCAGAAACAGCAATGTGCAGAAATATTTCGCTGATCACTTCAATCAGGCTGAACACTCACTCAGAGACCTACACGTAGCAGTCTTCAAGGCAGTCGAAGGACAGAAGAAATTAGACTTTTTTATAGCACCCTATTATGTAACTTACGATCTATCCACTTTTGTTTCTTATTACCCTCACTAGTGAGACCCACCACGAAATATTCACTTGACCCTGTGTATCAATTATCACATTCCTGCACGAGATCTTGTACGTAGTATATATTTGTGTGAAATTTGTCTGTAGATTATTTTCATTTTACAAACCTGCAGAAGCATATTTGACACACGCGGAAGCTTGTTTTTTTAAAAAACTAGATTTAGTCTCAATTTCCCCTCATACATTCTAATAGCAAAATGCACATCTGAAATTCCAGTAACTTTCAGAGTAGATTTTCCCATGGTACAATTACAGTATAGTGGAATATGGGCTTTTAGCTAAGTGTGCAACATGCGAGATGGGTCAGAAAGTTCCAGGATTATGTTAGTAAAGATTTGTTAAAACTCTTACCTAACACTGGTAAGTGCTAAATTTTCTCACAATAATTCTCCTGGAGTCTAATGAACTTTTCCATCCTTTTCTGCCATGAAGCAATACCCTCCTGGGTAGATTCTACCAAAAATTCCGTGACTAGCTTTGCCAGGCTCAAACTATGATCCACACAATTATTGCTAGATAAAACAATACAGGCTTAACTTATTTATTAAATACTGATTTTTGTAGTAAGCTTTAATGATCTCTAAACTTGAGGGTTGCTACACGAAATGTTTTATTAATTAAGTCAACAGCTGCAGTTTGAACTATGGGTCGCGCTTTCCCTGTGTGTGATGTAACTAAGAAAAGTAATCTATCATGGTACACAGAAATCTTTCCTATCAAATAATTGATCGAGTGTGAATGGCACAAAATTACTAGGGACTAGATGGCTGAATCACGTAATTTTGAGGGGTGTATTAAATTTTAAAGTCTGATTATATGGTGAGTTTAATTGTGTGACGTTTGAACATTATCTCTAGGGAATCAAAAGCATGAAAGTAGTTGTCTATAAAGGGTTATAAACACCAGCCTATTTAGACAACTGAAAAACTCTTTTCTTCTTTGTAACATCTTTCAAGCTCATCCTCGGTATGGCATGCGGCTGGTTTCACACCCTGAAAAAAATGATAAAATTATTGAAATCAGTTAATCTTGTATTACCCCGTTTTAGTGGTTATATATCGGTGACAGATTGCTATTTATATTTTGGGCACAACTGGGCAAGAGTGCTGGGGAAACTGTTGGTAAAGTGTAGATATTACCGTTGTCATGGTTAGGTATTCGCTTGTGTTCGTCTTGTTAGTAATCAACTTTATATAAGAAGTCGCAAATTCAGAGGCATGAAATTGTCTGGAAAGTAAGCTAATATACCAATTCTCAGATTTTGCTGGTGACCAGATCATTATATAGTGCCAGAAAATCCTTAAAGCATTCATACACAAGGCATGGTGTTATAAACTGCCATCGTGGGGTCTGCTCTTTAATACACCTTCTAGTTCTTACCTGCCATAATGTGGAAAAAAAATATCTCAAATGTATCTTCACCAGCCAGAACCAACTTTCTAATATTGCGTTTTTTTAATAAGGAGCTTAATGATCAAAGGGAAGGTTTTTTCGCGTCAACTCACCGTGTACGTGTCACAAATCAACTTGACAAGATTCGTTCGGGCCTCTGTCTCTATTTTGTCTGTGTGCACCTATGTAAAAGTAGGTACTCGGTCAGTAAAAAAGCTTCGATACAATTTAATTAATACAGCAACCACACTACAAAGCCAGAAAGGTAAACTATAAAGCACAGCAGGTATCACCCAAGCCTCTCGGATGCGGTTTGCAATGAATTTTAATGCAGCGATATTGAACACAGATACAATACCTTCGACACTCGCATACCACTCCATCAAACATGGTATCAAGCATCTACTCATTTTGGAGATGGGTCTACTACAGAATCAAGGATAAATGACTTAATGAGGATCATGGCAGAAATGTCTACCGGTGGGCGGTTTCGAACCCTTGACCTGTCGGTTATGAGTCCAGTGCTCCTACCACTCGACTGACTGCTTCCCCTAGTACTTGATTATTACAATTAGACCATGAAGAATGAAACCAAATATAGTGCATAATACACTAGCCACCTTGCACAGCTTAATATCAGACATTATACCCGAAACTTAAGTCATTGAACACATTGAATGAGGCAAACGAGTTAACTGGGCACTTGTTACAGTGACTGAAATACTGAATTATATTAAGCGAGCCGCAATTCTCAACAATAACAATACTTGTGATTTAATCAGGGGCTACCACTACTGATTGGTGTATCGCATTGTGATGGAAAATTGATGATTACGCTGGTGGATTCCACATTTTAGCATTGTTATCTAAGAGCTTCTTCCCTCTGACATTGCTGCATTTGAGATGTGATAACTCTGATCGTATGTCACCGTACCAGTCTCTATCTTATGATCTCACTGTATATAATCACATACATACCTACAGATTTAGCCGAGCGTCCAATGTGGGTAAGTTGTGCGCTGGCATTCCGAACCAATGGCCTTCTTTAAGGCTGGTCAACTGTTTGCCCATTCCTCAGTGGCTTGCACCATTGTCTACCCAGACGTGGTGGTTTGAACCATTGTGAACCCACACTAGGTGGTTTCAACCATTGTGAACACAGACCCAGTGGCTTGCACTATTATAAACCCAGACACAGTGGTTTGCACCATTGTTATCCCAGGCTCGGTGGTTTGCATCAATGTCAACCTCAGACTCAGTTTGCACCACCGTCAACCTAGACTCGGTGATTTGCACTTATCGTGCTAGAAATAGTATGGGTTAATTGTACTGACAGTAGCCTAGAAAAAAGGGGTTAACCCCGGCCTATAACTACTGATACACATCACGAGAGTAAAAAATGAACTTGCTGACCCCATTTAGCGTGATCCATGGAACACCTAGGCAAGGTGGGCGAAGATTTTGGGTTTTTACACCAGCCTCATGCTCCCACTGGTTACCCTGAGGGCTGTTGACGCAGCTGAATATCCTGGCCCGATCGATGTTGTAGCTTGGGGCACACTGTCATATATTAATGGTAACTGTCTTACTTGTGAAAACTTATAAAAATAAAATAGAAAATATTAGCAACAGGTATCAACGCGGATCGATTTTAGGACATTAACACCTTGCCTGTGGTTGCAGGGACATTGAAACGTGTCTTTCTGAACCATTAAGGCCAATCAGTGCTATTTTTATTATAATAGGCTTTTTTTAGCAAACTTTCACTCTGGATGATGACTAGCATATTCGTCCGAACTCCGAATATAAGACGATCCTGATAAGACAACCCCCTCCCCTCCGACATTATAAATGCCAAAATAATAGAAGGCCTATTGTACTGTTATCTTTACTTACGTATGTTTTTCATGTAGTTTATTACTAGTAGGTGGTAACTACGTTGTAATTAATTCCTTTACCACTGAACATCCATAAAAAAATTGCGATTGGCAATTTATATCCACAAATGTCTGTCCAAACAAAGTCCAAAGAATTAGCTACGATCACCACCGTGAAACAATACTATACTAAACAATTAACACAATACCAAACAATACATTCCTTAGGTAAAAGAAATATTATAAGGGAGATAACTGTGGACCTTTCAAAAGTTTTATACATAGAGATCACTAATGGATGCTCAGCTAAAACTCATTCTTGTCATTTTCATTTTTGACGATTCCGTGAAAGATTCTGAATTTGAATTTCTGTGTATAGGACAACCCCGAATATAAGATGAACCCCCCCCCTATATTTTAGGAATGTCAATATATATTGTCGTAATTTATATTTAGGATATAAAGTCATCTTATATTCAGGCGTGTAGGGTATAAGTGATACTCCGTATCCCTAGCTTTTGCAGTAACAGAACTAATGACTTGTTATATCTCAGTGTATATCCAAAATACCAATGGCTCAGCTATGTGAAGTTTAAGCCTTTAGGCTGGTCAAGATAATTGTAACATTTTGCAACTGACAGTCATTAATACTAGCGGATTCACATGAGCCAGATTGTGCATGCAATATCTAAAAGTAGATGAACTCATTTTCATGAAAATTCTCAGTCCATCAACCAATCCATCCATCAATCAATCAACCAATCTATCAATCAATCAATTCATAAATCCACCAATCAATCCATCACCCTATCCATACATCAATCAATCAATCGATTCATCAATCCATTAATTAAATTATTCGAAAGAATTTCATAAGTAAAAATTTCATACAATAGTTTTGGAACTTTCTAGAATGATCCAAAGTCACGCAAAATACTAAAAAAAAAAACAAATTCTAACGATTGCCGATCGCTCTTTCACATCGAAGTTAAAACTGAAATTTACCGTGTAGTTTACTTTAATTATTGTTGAGTTTTGTGCGTTATTGCCATGCAATCCATTTAATGCTATGATTTTATACTAAATTTCAATTGTTGATTTTAGAGCTTTTTTGCAATAAATATCATAAATAGTTAAGATGACTATTCATACATTCCAGCCTATTTGAGTAATTGAGTATATAAAATCAAGAATAATTTCAACTATAATTAACCGACCTTAGCATAATACAAGATTTTGAATCTATGTTGTCTGGGTGCTGTATAACTACAGTCCCACATATCAATAAATATGTGATACCTGTCGATATGATACCATTTGTTAATGTCTGTACCTGCTACATACATTTCTGTTTGCTCCATACGGTCAATAGGCAAATTGGAAATAAAAATCATGTAGTTACCGATAAAGCAATTCACCTACAATGCATTGTATTTTTGAATGGGTTTATGATACGCACCTTAGAGAATCTCTGTTGAACTGAACCTTCTCCTGACTCTAAACATAAAATGAATGGAACAGAGACAGACTTGTTGTAGAGATGTGTGGCACAAGTCTGAAATATGGTCGCATCAGGTCATTTTGACAATGGAGGTTATATCGTAGAAAGTACACAAATACCCTTGTAAATAATAAAACTAACCATATACACGATACCAACAATTCCGAAATGCAAACAAGCAACCCTGTAGATAATGCAAACTGCCCCATGGAAAATACATGCAACTTTCTAGATTGCAAGACACATTACAATGAACTTTGAGGAAAATGAAAACCTTGGATAGAAAATAAATGAAATTCTCGAACAGGTGACTCGTGGAAATAAAATAGCCAAATACACGACAGAAGCGGTTTATTACACATAACTAGAAAGACATTCCGAGAGAGACTAAAATGACAAAATGACGAGCATTCATGGACTTATGTATTAGTGTTGACATGATATGACTGAAGTTGGCTGTAAGTTGGGTAAAGTGGAATAAAACCACTTGGTCGAAATCATGCGAGTATGGTTCAGGGGTAAATAATTTCATTATTGCTCAGCTCCTCGTACTACAAGTTGTAGGAAAGTAAGCACACTACTTCCGATGAATCTTTTTAAGGTAGCAACGCAGTGTAACGCAGTTATTAGTTTAAATGGCAATGGAATCTTTGTTAGTGCTACTGGCTACGGATGGCCAAAAGGTTCAATCTACACAGACAGTATTCATATGATGCGGAAGTAACCTCGATAATATCGCCAAGACACTCTCGTGCCCCATGTTGACAGGTGAATACCCACTTGTCTCCCTTTTTATGTTCCTGAAATGACAATTATGCCCCTTTAGTCGATGAAATACTGACGCATTTTGCTTTACATCATAAATTTGTTAAAATGTCATGAGTACAATCAAGTCATTAGCCAATCTATCCAAACAACCGATCATTCAAGCAAGCAACTAATCAGTAAATAAATCATTCGAAAACTAAAGCAATATGATGCAACAAAGAAATATACAGCACACCCATATACACTACTTAATAGATAATAGCATCACTTAATAGATGCTCAAAGATAGTAAAGTTTCGACTAAGTGGGATCTCATAAAGTACAATGATAGGCTGATCAATGATTTCACGAAATACAATAATGGGCTGATCGATGATCTCATGAAATATGATAATTGTCAGAACAATGATCTCACGAAATTCGACAATAGACAGATATGAATTGATCGTATACTTAGCGGAGACAATCACCTGTGTATTTCCATACGCCACCAGCTCGACGTCCATAATATGGCCAATTTTTTTGTATGCTGGAGCGAGGTGATTCTTAACGAATTGCTGACAGAAAGGACAAAAAAACTCCATGTAGAGTCCCAAGCCCACTTTCGGTGCTGCTTTCGTGTCTTCATCTAAGAAATCCATGCACTGTTCGGTCACCTAAAAGTATAAAAATTATATTCATCTATATAATAGTACAAAAAGCAAAAACAACTGGTTGTACATACTGTAAATATAGACGTATTTACATATTCGCAATATGTTTCGAGATGGTGAGTGGTAATTTACCTAAAGTCCCCATAAATATAGTTGACAATTTCCCTCTGCCCAGTGCTCACATATGGCCTATATTTTGCACACTATGTTTCTTTTTCTGAGAGTAATATCAGGGTTATGCGTGCAGATTTCTAATTTATAATTTTTCTAATTTAATAATTGACGAGGGCATTCCCTGTTAATAAAGAACATACACCGAGGGGTGAAAGAGATAAACGACTTTTATACAGACGTCCAAAACTTTCGTGAGGAGATGGGAGCGCAAACGTGCAGAAATGATCTAGCCTACTGATCCCTAATAGAGAAACATCGTAGTCATTATTCGATGTGAAGAAATTGATGGGGGGGGGGGGTGAAAGTCTTGGAGAGCGCACGGTTGATGTCAGATACGTAGTTTTCAAAATGTTTTAACGACGATGAAGCATGTTTTTAAAATGGTGTAGTTATAGAAGTATCATTATCATAATGGAGATGTAATTACTTAAGTTATTTCTCAGTAAGGAATCACAGTATTCCGAACTAAAATATGAATAGTGAAGGTAATAGCTTACTTTATTGACTAACTAGGGTTATGATGAGCACAATCTTTCGTATAGAAGTATAAACTTCATCGGGTGCAATGTGTAGGGAGTGGAGCCACACACGGGATATATATTGGAATCGGAGAATGACAGAGAAAACATAATGGCTATGTAGATACAAAGATTCTCAGTACAAACAATGGAAAAACCCAGTAAGCCAGGAGCAAAACCACGAGAACTCCAACGCAGCAAGAGGCTAGCCTGACAACAAAGGGAGTATAAAACAAAGTAGTACTCTAAATTATTGTAAATATATATGTATGAATTGTATAGATTACTGAAAAGTGGATAACATGCTTTGTATATAATTAGAGTAGTTAGATTAGGGTAGTTAGATTTAGGAAAGCACATGAGTAATCCACTGTAAATAATGAAGAATAAAAAATGAAACAAAGTAGAAGCGGTACAGGGTGACCGACAAATAGAAAGATAAAGTAGAGATAAAGAATAACATAGCGTGAATAAGAGTGGCCAGAAGTAGAAGAGGAGAGAAAGGTGTGTAAAGTATACGTTGTATAGTAACCAGAACAATTTATTATATCTATTAATACTAGATATTGTGTAGTATTACAATTATTAAATTATGTATAGTTTCTTAAATAGTCTGTAAGGTAGTATATAATTCGATAGAGCATAATATTTCAATAAATTTATTGTAATTTAATGAGCTGTATTACTTGGCATCTTTCGGCTATTTCGCGACTTGAACACCAGACCGACGGAGGAAAATTGCATGATGACTCGTCACCTTGTATCTTTGTGACGGCGAGAAACAACAAAACTGCTAGGCTACGGGCTATCATCGTGAATCGATGGCTATTTACCAATTAATAATCAGAGATTTATGGTTGCTTATATAGCCGGTAAAATAGTTATCTTGTTGATAAAATTCTTGTTATCACCAGTCACGAGAGACGATCACAATACCGCCACATGTCTGTCATGTGGCTTTTTTGTCGTACGTTATGTGCTTGACATAGATAATGTTTTTGTATTCAAGTCCATCTGTCACGCGGTTCTGAAGCATGTGATTACACTAAATAACAATACGTAGGTTTAGGTAAGGTTCATATTCCACACAGGTGCTGAGGCGTGTGACTGAGGATTGACACAATATACAAACTCACTAACTAACAAATTCTTTAAAGGTTCCTTGCGCATTGTTATAAGTTTTCTTTAGAATAAAAAATAAAAAACCCACCTTATTGGCTGGGGTTTTGTGCTAAATAATTTCTACATCCGTCATAATAGAGAGAAATGCTAAGAAATAACATATACCTCTGATGGGACTCGAACCCACGACCTTCAGATCACTGGTCTGGTGCTCTACCAACTGATCATCGAGTTTCATGGAGGAAGACACAGAAATGCACAGGAGAATGGATATCCCTGTAGCTCCGGTGGTAGAGTACCAGACTGGTTCGCTGGAGGCTGTGGGTTCGAGTCCCATCAGAGGTACAGGTTTTTCTGTGCATTTCTATCCAGATATTTATAAAACGACATTGACTACCCTCATTACCATCACATCCATCATGATGTATCATTAAAGGAGTGGCATGTCCATCGCACGGATGAGTGATCCTGGTTTAGTGGAAAATAACATTGCTGTTTCTAGACCATTCATGCTGGCTGTTGATTTCCTTAAACTTATCGGTGCTGTCTGTGTTATAGTGTTGTCAACGATGTTCCATTGTTTAGGACCGTACGAGTGTAAAACTGCATTTGTATGCGTTTATTTAGGGGTGTGTCTGCCATAGATAACGTCATTTTTTATCTTCCATCTGTCACGCGGTTCTGAAGCATGTGATTATACTAAATAATAATTCGCAGTTTTAGGTAAAGTTCATAGTCCACACGGGTGCCGGGGGTGTGACCGAGGATTGACACAATATACCGCTCAGCAGCATTAAAAACAAACTCACTAACTAACAAATTCTTTAAAGGTTCCTTGTGCATTGATATAAGCTTACTTTAGAATTAAAAATTTTGGTGTCAGTGTGTCTGCTATCCAATCTGTCACGAACCCACCTTATTGACTGAGGTTTTTTGCTAAATAATTTCTACATCTATGATAATGGAGAGAAATTCACAGAAATGACCTATACCTCTGATGGGACTCGAACCTACGACCTCCAGATATCTGGTCTGGTGTTCTACCAAATGATCATTGAGTATTATCTAGAAAGAGACACAGAAATGCACCGGAGAATGGATACCCCTGTAGCTCAGTTGGTAGAGCACCAGACTGGTTATCTGGAGAAGCTATTTATAGAACCACATTGGCTACCCCCATTACCATCAGATCTATCATGATGCATCATTAAAGGGTTTATTGGGAAATAACAACGCTGTTTCTAGGCCATTCATGGTGGCCGTTATGAGTTCCTTAAACTTATCGGTGATGTCTACGTTATTCAGAGGTTGCAATTTGGATCCTTGAGCAGTGATGCTAGTGTGCCTGGTTCTCTACCGAAGTTGTGCTTTACAAAATGACTAGGGTTTTTTTTGGATGAGCCCTATTTGCTGAATATGATTAGTCTGATAAGGGTCAGATTTTCAGACATAAAAGATGCATACTGTATCTGTGGTTTTACAATGCCTGTGAATTCTTGTTCCTTCATTGTTTCGGGGCAGTATCACGAATTTTGACCTATTTGTTATATTATTTATGTGGTTATCCCAATGAAAGTGGCAGTTTAGTTCCATTCCTAAGTATGGGTGGTGGTAAACATCTGTAAGAATTTTGTTATCCACAGTGTACTGGCCACTGTAACTTTGGTTTATTTCCATAATTTTAGTGTGTGGCCTTTTTGTTACTGTGAAAAAACATTTGCCATGTTTCAACTTAACTTTTGAAGATTTTCTTTGAGTACATCTATATCCTTTGGCGTTTTAGTTTTTCTATATAAGAGACCGTCGTCGGCGAAATTTTTAAAACCAGAATTGAGATTACAGCTGATGTTATTCATGTAGTTGGGGGTAGTCGGCGTAGTGGTTAGATATATATGTATGTCATTTTATTAGGTATAAACCAATTCACAATACATATACATAAAAACAATCAACATGAAGAAATGGGAAAACATTTCAAGGCGGCACCGTAAAATAAATAAATCAAATTTACAACACAAAAATATGACGATACCTACAGGAGAGCCAGTGCGCTGAATGTTGAATTATCTTTTATATAGCATCATTACTAGCAATGATAGCAAAAATAGCAATAGTAACAATGATAATAACGACGACGACGACGACGAAAGCGACGGAGACGACTCAGGTAAACAGGTTATAATGGTAATGAAGGCAATAGAGTAATAAGGGCAACGGGGATAATGAGGGCAATGGGGGCAGCGGCAGCCACGGCGACAACGACGATAAACGACAATAACGATAATAATCACAATCACAATGATCATCAGAATCATCATAGTCATCGTGATCATCATAATCATTGAAAGAGAAAAAATGAGGTAACACCTTTTGAGATTAATTGAATTTATTCGTAAACAAGCTTTCGCATATATGCAATATGCTTCTTCAGGCCTATCTAATTTCATTCGATAAGCCTGAAGAAGCATATTACATATATGCGAAAGCCTGTTTACGAATAAATTCAATTAGTCTCAAAAGGTGTTACCTCATTTTTTCTCTTACTTTTAGTCTGTATACTAACATACAGTGTTGTCTCCAACTGGAGAAACCAATGCTTGACATGAGTAATATTGTCAAGTCGCCAACAAAAATCTTTGTTTTTTATCCAAGAGCATAGAATGTGTTTAACTGATCAGTAACTTTACATCTTAAAACAATGTCGACGTATCGCCTGGCAACATATATTATAAGTCCACAGATAGGATATTAAAAAATATTTTAATTCTTTTCCAAGATACTAGTCCTCTGTGCATACCTTTCATGACACAGGGATTTGATTTGTTACTTGTAAGCTCGACGTACACATCGTTGCATCCATTCCGCCAACATCTAACGGTCCCGAGCAACTTCACAGATCTTGACATATTTCTCATTCAGGACGAGTTGACATTAATCAGGACAACTAAAATGAAAGACATTCTGGTCGCGCAGAAATAAGTCAAAGAAAAAAATATTGAAAAGTAGAAAATGTTAAAACTGGCACGGGAATTATAAGCCATAAAAATTTGCTTGATACTTGAACAACAACTTTTACCCAAACGTTATTTTCAAAACTATGATCTAATGTATTGTATTCAAATATAGCGATAAAAACTTCGTCGAATAAACTTATTACGACCTTTGGAAAGCGCAAGGAAACGACCTTAATGATAACTATAACGACTTTAAAAACTATATATCAGTCTTCGAAAATGTCAAACATGACCTCAATAATTTCTATGTTATTCAAGTCCAAACATTACATTTCGAAAATTCCTGGACAGAGCGACCTGGACGAAAAACGTCTGTACGTGGTTGGCTATCAATATCACTTGTGTAACATGGTATGGTATTAAGTTGGGTAGGAAGCAGTTGCATTTAAACCAGGTGATGTACTCATGTGTCACATTTAAAAGGATCGGGAAAGTAGTAGCGATGTGAATAAAAGATAGAGGTAGTAACAGCACGATGCCGGTTTGTGCCGATTCGAATTTGTCCACTTTTGGATTCGTTTCTGTAGTTCGACTCTCGCTGTGTACGAGCTTACGGCGTGCCGCGGAGGTACGCAGGAATACTACGAGTGTCCCTACCGACAGAACTATCAACGCGAGTCCCGGAAACACGCAATACATTGAGTAAACGTACACTTTATTAATAATACCTAAAATAGAGGTACCCCCTACTGTAAACACGCATTCTATGGCCTGATACAAATGACCGTAAACGATCACAACATCAATATCGCCAACACCGTGTAAGTGAGCGAATGGCGCGTAAAACAAGAGGGAAATAATGGAAAGACTTGAGCATATCACCCAAGCGTTACGTTTGTTGTTCCACGCGACGCTCCGTAAAGGATAGAGCACCGCAAGGAACTTCGTAACATTCGCCGCCACCAGGATGAATGCAGAGGATATCGTGGCTACATGGCCGAAATAATCGTGAAGTTGACAATACAAATATCAAATATCGTAGTTATCGAATTTCATAACAAGTGCTTGTGGGAAACTAAATTTGAAAATATATTCCAAAGTGAAAAGAAAAGGCAAGATTAGAGTAAAGATAAAATCCCAAAACGTAATAAAACCGATGTAAATAAAGATGGCGGACCGGCGATAGAGACGCCGCGCTACGATCGTGACAACCGAAAACAAATTACCGATAATACCAAGCAACGCCATTATATTATACATGTAGACAACGGCGCCGTATGGCGTATGGTCTACCAGATATTGTAGGCTTCCCGTCAGTAAAAAATCCATGTCATCTTCGTCAAGACCAGCGATTCCAGTCGTATTGTCCGGTGCCGGAGAACTAGTCGTGTTGTTAGGCATCTTTCGCTCGCCACAGCCGTCGTCTTAAAATAATATATGTTGCCTCCACCTTTACAGTACCGAGTAGAACACGTGTTAATACAACTCGCTGCGGACATATAGCACTGTTCTCGGATATTATCTTATTAATTTTCCTTACGATTTTTTTGAGTCTCGCGTTACATAAACCATAATTTACCGTAATCAATACTCACAGAGAGTGACGATACCGTGATCATAATTATGGTTTAATCTATCAAAGTACATAATATTGATTTGTTTCATTAGTGATTAGGATAATATATAACGCCGAATTCATAATGTTGATGCATGATATATACATATTCACATGTCATTTAACGACCTCCAATGGAAGAAGATAATTATATCTATTTGGTGCTTTTTAAAGTATTTTCAATAATAATAATAATAATAATAGTATTAATAATAAAGGAATAATTGTTTTATGTGAGCTGTTTAATAGAAGACATTATTACCGCGTATAGTATATCGGAGGAAAGCGGATACGGTAAATTATTGAAACACAGATGTATAATATCAAGATACAATGGCATTTTTAGGCTATTGTAGTAAACCAGTTACGACTTCGCCAAACAAAAACTCGAATGTCGCTACGCCTAAATTAAGTGGTTTGGGCGTCGTCCACCCCATAGTCAATGGTTTCGCGCCAGTGGTATGAAGTGCTGTCTTTCAAGCAAAAGGTTGTGAGTTCAAAATAGCACAACAACAGCAATACATTAAAACTTACTACCTGCAGGCGGAGTAGAGGGCTGAAAGCAATACATCGCACCCAGTAAATTGTTTATTGCGTAGAAATATAACACTGTAGCAGTGTTAGTGCCCGTTGAGGCAGAAGCACTGGGTTCGTAACGGAAAGGTCGCCGACTCGAAACCGTCCACCGGTTGCCTTTTCTGCGATGATCTTAGCAAATGATTTATCGCCGATCACTGGAATAAACCCGTCTCCAAAATGGGTAGACGCTCGATGTCGTATTTGATAGGGTGGTATGCGAGTGTCGAAAATATCGTACACTTTATTATTATTAGCTGAATAGAGCTGTCATAACCATTATTGTAAACCGCATCTGACAGCCTTTCTTGGCTGATACTTCCGGTCTACAAATGTGTCTTACCTACAACGTTGGCAATATCATTTTATTTTTTTTATAAAATGCAAATACGTTTTGACGGTTTGGATGCAAATCTCTGTCGAGGGTCAGAAGACACATTAAATCCATTTACTGTCAGGCCGTTTCAAAAACACACAAATGCTAAAGCTACTGGTATAAATGACCAATGCAATAAGAGGTAACGAGAACGAATTCCGGCATCGCCACTGACAACGTTAAATCCGATTCTCAGGCAACCTCTCGCCTCTCAGCAACCAAACACGCACCGGAAGTGACCATTAAGCGGCATGCGTGAACCTGAATAATAATCTACACGAGATTTTGCTTCGAATTAGATAACACGGTGAGCGAGTCATGACCAAGACACCTGATACCACGCCTTGAACGATGATATCACCCGCCCACCAAATTGCTTCCGGGTTTTCTACGAAAAAAAATGTATGAATGTCCATTTCGTCCCATTCGTATTCGTTTTTTGCGATTTTAAATCATTCATGTTCGACGTTGGATACCCGACGTATGTCTGATGTTTATCGCATGAAAAACAGGTTTCACGTGATGAGACATACATATCCGCGTTCTCCTTTGGGCCATCGTTATAAGGCGATGATCTCCCTTATATTATCTCCATTATATCTCCCTTATATCTCCCTAACAACATTTTTATCGATTTCATGCTCGCTGTAAATGTATATAGTTGTATTGATCTGTATTACCTGTATACTGTTAGATGTTAATTTTATATAATTTAAGTAAGTACATTATAGTCTTAGACCATTACGCTATTCGTTTATGTAAAGTGTGTTTGACAGCTCTGCAAATAAGTATACTTTAAAAAAATTAATTTCATTTCATTCATCTCATTTCATATTATTAACAGCATGAGAGTTAGACTTGTGCCCCTTCTATTGATGCCTACCAAAAAGTTGAGCAACTCATGGTAGAATAGAAACACTAAGGAACTCGAGTATTATAGTCAATTCCTACCATGCCTATGAAAATAAAACATGTTTTATGGACGAAAATAGGCTCATATACTCGTGGTCGATTCGGTAGAGATGCCGTTACATAATTTAGATCATACAGATCGATAATTCCTTCTAACTTGACTAAATTCTCGAAAGATATTGAGAGAGTGGTTAGTTCTCAGCTTATCAACTATATCAACCTCAATAATCTTCT
>WURV02145271.1:4569-18596 GCA_011762755.2 Epimenia babai
AAAATAGTCCATTCTTACTATCAACATTCGAATGCCGAAGGCTTAAAAATAGTCCATTCTTACTATCAACATTCGAATGCCGAAGGCTTAAAAATAGTCCATTCTTACTATCAACATTCGAACCGATTTTCGGTTTGATATAATTCCCTACATGCTCTCGCTGTTTATGTCCGGTCAATCAAACGCTACAGAATTCCGCCGTTCACTGCTACTTTGTCGAACCAGTCTTTGCGACCTTTAGTTTTATGCAGTGACCCCCTGGATGGCCCAATGCCATATATCAGAAATAATCCATTCTTTCATCTATAATAGAGCTCTTCTGTACCTATTAGTTTTGGTATGGATGATAATTTTATAGCTCCAGACATTTGGGACTTTAGACAAATCATATATATTGAGATTTCTGACAGAAAACAACGAATAACCAAACGAACACTTGAGACAACCAACGCATATCACTATAAAACTCCTTAAAACTATTCTCGACCCAAGGGATCCTTGGTAGCGATCCCGAAGAGAACCAACTGATATACCCTAATCTAACAGAAAGATTGATTCGAATCTTGACGTCAGAACAGCGAAATAAAAACATAAAAAGTCTTAGAATATTCCAAACACGCGTAACATAAACATACTATACAGATGATGCAAAGGTCAATGACGAGACCTCCTTTCTTGTCACCGGCTTATCCTTGTGATAGCCCCGAGGCAATTTTAAGTACTACCGGGATAAAAATACCTCATAATACGATTATATACATATCATGGTAACGTTAGTTATTTAGACTATATTATAAATTTTATTGTGTACGCAAATTTTTATTTATGTTTCCAGATGTTTACATACTAGCTAAACACCCCGCTAAGTCTGTGGGAGGTCAATGGTTATTTACAATGAGATGATTACATAGCGGAAAGGTAAGCGACATAGAGATCATATATAGAGCATCTGAAGCACAGCAAACGTCAGAGGGCTATCCAGACCCCTATGGGCAATGGAGTTTAAGGCGAAGTTTTTCAGCCCGAAATACGCCGCAGTTAGTATACTGGTTAGAGCGGGATTCGAACCAGCGAACCCTGGATTCGAAGTCAGACGCTCTTATCACTTCGCCCAGCTCCCCCTCATGGGTTTATCAATAACAAACCTAAATCGATACACAGGCTAAATATAGAAATCCTTTTCGTACCTCTAATACATGAACGTAATTATCGTGATTTAACGATAGCGCGTGATAATTTCTTTATTATTACAGGCATGTTCGTATATTTCGCGTTTTATTGTGCATTTTGTCGTACTTGGCAGGATGCGTCTATGGGAAGCCACCGTGCGACAAGCTGTGCGATTGTGTCGACCGCCCGTGCGACATGTTAAACGGGTCGTGCGATTGCGGCTTTCGAAGGTTCGGGAACTCTTGTCGAGAGACGTGTAATTTCGGTTTTTTCAGATCGCCTGAGGATAATCAATCGTGCAATGGTATTTGCCATTGCAATGACGACTTAAGGTGTCAGGTGTGGGATGGGGTTTGCGCGCCGAGCGTCGGCTGTCGCAGAAGTTGGACAGGCCCTGCCTGTCAAGAACCAGTTGGTAACAACGACAATTCGGAGATGACGATCATCGGGAGCGTGTCGGCCGCTGTGGCGTTTATCCTCGGTTCGTTTGTAACCGTGCTTATTGCACTTCATTCGAAATGCCGAAAGAAACCGCAAACGAGGAGTGTGACTTCGATGAGTCTCGACGAGGCCTTAAACTTCAGGACGCCGCCGTCAAAGAAATCGTCATCTTCAAGAGTGGATAGATCTCCAATCGAGCTTGACAGCGCTAACGTGAGCGAATGGACTCGTCGGTTGTTGGAAGATGCTGGGAAGACTCGCATCGCGCCGATAACGGAGGATATAAGTTTCACGAACTTAGGAAAATCCAAAGCTTTGTATAGGGGGAGTGCTCACAAAGATAAAACTGGTCGTCTCGAAAAGAAAAAGGAGAATAAGGATGTAAAATATGTGTCAAAACACAAAAGCAATATGTATGGTAGACGAGAGCGCCGAGCCCCTGTAACGCCGTGGACTTGGCTAAAGATAAAGTTAAAGTTAAAACGAAGGAGTAACTCGAGGTCACCCGACACAGTCAGGGATATGGGTGAATACAGCGGAGGAAATGCTCCTTCCCACAGATTAATTCGGAGATGGAGGGATGTATTTACACCGAGGAGGGCTGCAGCCAGGGGTAAAATGCCGGATAGTTTGATAACAGAAGACAGATTAACGATGAAAACAGGCAAAAAAGTAGGTCATGAAGAAATAGGCGATCAGCCGGTGGAAGTGGGCGCACGCCCTGTGGACGTCAGCGATGAAATAAAAACGGTTAAATCGAGAAAAGTTAAGCGTAAAACAGTGAAAAAGAAAATTCGACGTAAAGCAACGATCAAACGACCTAGAAAACATGTTCAAGGTCGCTGCAATAAGTCAAAGAATAAACGGGATGTTCGTTTGGACCCTGAAACCTCGCAAAAATGTAGCTGATAACAGAAGGGAAGAATCTGTTTATGCCGCACTTGAATGCGAGGGGCGGGTGGGTTCAGCTATACTGGAAAGACCACTTTGCAATACTTGCAGTATCGTTGCAAAGGAACGGGTTTTCTTCAATGTTGATATGACTCAACGGGAAAGAAATTATTTATGTTTAGATAAACATCGCCGATGATAATGATGATGATCGCAATAAATTGATGTTTTTTCGTATTTTAAATATATTTTTAATCAAGCATTTGTAAGTGCCATTATTATCGCTATTAACGTCTGACTTATAATAATTGCTTAAGGCCTTATCGATCACTGTATCGTATTGCGTGTCGACTAAGTGTTCATGCATAGCCACAGACACGTAATCTAACAGACCGGGAAGGTCAGTAGTGTCGCGCATAATTTATTAATTTTATTCTTTATTTCTGACAAATGCAATATCACAATGTCCATAGTATCATACTAATAACCCAATGCCTATAGTACGATACTGTAAACTACACTTTTATAATGTGTAGTTCAACGCCTTTCACGCTAGTTTGGTCAACTAACAACTCTGTTAAATCTAAGTATCTATTCACTCGATTATCTTATTTATTGGCCTTCCTTTCTCCCCGGAACCACTTTCACATTTGCTTACGCCGAGACAAATCCAGCTTCGATGTGCACTGACTATTGCCATGGTTCTCATCCATTTGTTCGTTTTAACCGTGCGGACATCTTAAAAGGGGAGATTACCATATTGTGTCTGATATGAGTCTTCCGTGGTTTCCGTGGCTGTTTTCAATGCTCAGTCTGTGCTAAACAAACCCACAAAATCACTGCGCATGATCACTGCGCATTACGTCATTAGACATCATGACGTGTGTTGCACTACCGAACATGGTTTCGCGAGGAGAGTAAAAACGGGACTTATCGCCGACTTGGTCCTGTTTGGTTACAATATTATTCATATTCCATGTGTAACAGAAGCAGTCAGCATTGGGACTGTTACTATATATTGATTCTGGACCTAACGAATATTAATTCGTTTAAACTTAGTTTATAATTCAGGTTAAACTATGTCTTCTTAAAATATGCCTCTACCGGAGACAACAGATATGGAGCGTTCTTTTCGATGAACTCGCGTTGCTTTTGTGCGTTCACTCAGTTTAATTTTTCCTTATTTTACTCATCAATGATGTCAGAATTCACCTAACTATGATAAATCATTGATGGTGTTTTCGCGATCTCTTGGATCAGTTTAATATCTCGTCCTGCAACTAACACTAACTCTATAATAGACATTGTTACAGTGTAAAAGCTTAGTAAGTTTTATAGCGATACGAGTTTTATCGTAATATCGTAACTCCCCTACTATGTTGGCGCTCCAGCTTGGGTATCGGGACAACGCTATATTTTACGCGCAATTTTGATTGGCTGTTTAGATGTCACTCGGCTTCCAGAGTCTACCTTTGCTATTTTATGTTAGAAAAGCGCATAATTATGAGAGCATTCTCTTAGCTTCGTGCGTGGTCTGTGTAGAGTACTTATCGCTGTATACGTTCGAAAAAATGAACCTGTGGAGACGAGATTTCAGGTAAGACCACGTAATAATTATTTAACCTCTTGAGGGAATGTTATTATGGTGTGTTGGAATGCTGGATATTTGAAACTACATTCAATTGAGATTGGAGAATCTAGATGCATTTCACACTTGTGACTAAACATTATATTGTACAAAATGTTAAAATGTTACCCTTATGACGACGTGATGCGAATAAAAAAGGAAAAGGTAAAGTACAACATATAAATAATAGAGCGCAAATATTAATTAAGGCTCTCGGGTACGCTTTACAATGGAATGTTTATGGCAGTTATTCAGCGCGTATACAGTATCTTCGACGCTCGCATATCACCCCGCCAAGGATAATATCGAGCACCTACCCATTTTGGAAGCGGATTAACTCCAGTAATCAGGGATAAATTACTTGCTGAGGATCACGGCAGTGTCGAGTGGTGGCCGGTTTTGGACCCGCAAACTTCCGCTTACCAGTACAGTGTTCCTACCGTTCGTGGTAAAAAGGCCGTCCGTGACATAATTGAGAAAGGATCGGCATGTACGTTAGTTTGTGACTTCCATTTTAGACTTTGTAGGGCGGACGCTATTGGGCTATCAATAGATATACTCCCATACTACAATAGTTTTCCTTTGGGTTATGAGGACAGTTAATTGAGTAGATTTCTAGAGCAGCGACAAGCGGGAACGCCCGAAGAACGGTTAGTGAAGCGTAATTTGAAGCGAAGAAATAAATTTTGCGGTACAGTAAGAGGGCACTTAGCATAGGCATTAACAAGAATCAATTGTCTGATTGTAGAAAGAATGGTAGACCTACTACATGCAAGGGAGATGTAATCACATCGCGCCTTTCCAAAACTTTGCTGTTTTAACGAAACCGAGAATGACATGGATATGCATGATCCTACGTTTTGAGCGTTGTGTAACTTCCAAATGATGGTCAGCTATGGCTGGGCTACAGGCCTTAGCGCGATGCATAAGAGTAAAACACGTGAAGTGAAATGTTTCATGAGCGCAGGAGATTGTGTAGTATATGATGAATTAAATCAACTCCGCTCAGATCGATCTTTTGAGTAAAAGCAGACGTATTTCGTAACAAAATGCATAAATGTAAACCGGAACAGAGACGTTTATTTAGTTGGCGGTAAGGTTATTTGGATCTCTAAATAGATCGAACAGTCCGATGTAACTAATTTGTACGATTTGCTATGTCGCGAGTATTTTGCTTAACAATGATCTAAATTCGTTTTTGAAGGGAGGCAATCCAACGACGTTTGCCGAGATGGCGCAGTGCGTTGACCAATGCGCTGGCGAGACGGGTTACGTCATACCAATCAAGTAATCGAGACCATAAACCGCCGATGCAAAACGATCGGTCCTAATCATTTTGGTCAACCTAACTTCATTCAAGACCGAAGTACAGCCAAACTAAGAGGTAAGATTCAATCAACTTTTTTTAGTTTCATTTTTCGCTATTACAAAAAACGCACAAGTAATTAAATATGTACACAATCTAGGCAAAATTACATAGAATTTAATTTAGTTGTCATAGATACAATAAAGCAATGGTAATTTTACTTTATATGTGTGATTCTGCTGAGAGAAAATGCTAGAAGTCATCAGCATCGCATGATCCTGACCTCAATAGCGACAGGCCCATTACAAATATTACATTTCTATATCAAGACATTAGAAAGTGTGCCTGCTTTACGTGTAACAAACCATCTGGATGAAAACAATCTCTACAACAGTTTTCAGTCTGCCTATCGCAAAAAAACACAGCACAGAAACCTGCTTAACTCAAAGATCGTAACTATCTACTCATGCCAGTTGATTAAGGACACCCTGCAATGTTGGTATAACTGGATTTGTCTGCAGCATTGGACACGCCTGACCACAAAACTTTAATGTACGCCTTGAAAGCAGATTTGGAATCCATAGATTTGTACTCTACTGGTTTGCATTATATCTCTAAAACCGCACTCACGTTGAAATTTTCAATGCCATCTCACAACCTCTACGTGTCAACTTTGGAGTTCCTCAGGGTTAAGTTTGGGACCATTTATCTTTACATTATGGATCCAGCCAATCGATAACGTCAGATCCTCACGTAATTTAAAGTTTCATCAATATGCCGAAGTACAGACAACTTTATTTAAGTGCTAACCCATTTGACGTTGATCAATAGATGCATTAATGACCTTAGACTATGAATTTTCTCAAACTGAAACTCAACAATAACAAAACGGAATATCTAACACCTACACGCCAATATCTGCATAAATATACAGATACTGCAATTAGGATAGGCGATAATACCATTAAGCCATCACATCAACACCTCGGTGTGACATTCACTACGACATTATCAATGGAAAAACACATCAACTCCATCAGCAAATCCGCACGTTTCCACATTCATAACATCAGTCGAGTCCGTCCATATTTGGACACTGATACAGTAGCTATACTCGTGCATGCTTATGTAACATCACGGCTTGATATTTGTAACTTTCTTGTATGGTACACCTAAACGACACTAAAACTCAGCCGCAAGACTAGTCACCAAAACCAGTAAATACAACCCCATACAGCCACTTCTCTAAAAGCTTCGCTGGTTACCAATCACAAGGAGTGAATTAAAGATTTTCTCATTGTCTACAATGCACTTCACTCTCTTGCTCCATCATACATCACAGACCTAATAGAACCCATCAAGAACCGCAGGAGACAACTACGTTCCTCATCTAGACTTGCACTCAAAACTCCAAAAACACGACTAGCAACAATGGGTGACTGCATATTTAAGCATGCTGCTCCCACACCGTGGAACCGCCTTTCTGGAAATATCCAAAGTTCAGATTCTTTCAGCTTTTAAATCCAGTTTAAAAATACACCTATTTAAGTTAGCATAGTCTCATTAACAGTTCATAAAGAAAAAAACAGGACAACACATGGATAAAATACTATTTAAACATGCTTGCACCGGTTGACAGATCTCACTGCTGGTTAGAGGAAAAATTCAGGAGGTAGGGTAGGCCCTGCGGTATAGAGTGCCTGTAAATCGTGTCTCAGCCAGGCCTGTGCCCTGTTTGGGGCAAAACCTTTCAACTAAGGAATACTGCATTACTGGCAGTGAGGTTCTTGGTCCAGTAGGGCAAACCACAGTCAAACTGCATGAGAGACAGCAACAATTTCTCTCGCGCACGCACACAGACAGAATATGAATCTGCACCCATAACATATCTCTATAATCATACAGTCAGCATACTCCAGTAGGGCTACAGTATGGTATTTATATATAATGAACTCATTGAAACATTCTTCGTCCCATCAACTTATACTTAATCATGAATTTTTTGTATATGGAAATGAAGGCCATCAACTAAAAACAATTATTCACTTTTGCGGAGGTATCACCCGATATTCTTGAGAAATTAATGAAATGTTAGATAGGCGAATATATTTTTGTACTACATTAATCAATTTTTTATGTGATAAATGTCCAATATATTAAATAAAAGTAGCAAGCAAAATAACAAAATAAAGTTTATTATATTAAAATCTTCCGGTTCCAGTGAAAATTAATAAGTCTTGAAAAATTTTCATTTGCTGGAGGTAAATATTTAGTTAAAAAAATTACAAGATATGAGAAATTATATTTTCTGAACATTTCAATAAAATTTCAAGGATACATAACTTTCCACAACCCACGGTAGTAGCTAAATTGTTTTTATGTTGTGATGTCATAAATTGAATTTTAACTATCCCTATCTAACCGCATGTTAGAGCTTTATTGCTTATACAATATTATACTATTTATATGCTTGTACTTGTTTTTGTTTATTTTTTTCAACATTTTATCGATTTTTTACGTCCAAATACTATATTTTAACATTTAAAGAAGGTTTATTGACTTGATTCACTTAATTTTATCCGATGTTTACTAACTACCCCACTTATTTTTTCCCAAAAGTCTCTCGAATACGAATAGGAACGATTAGTATCAACAGCTAACAATAGGGAATTTAAACACATTAAACCCATTACATAAATCGTTCACATAAACAGTGATGTGCACAAAATTGATCTTTGAGGCAGACCACGTGTGACAACCCTTTGCTCAAATTTGACGTTATTAAATGATACAAATCGCTGTCGATATCTAATCGGTCGAGACCCCGATGCCATTGCTATATAGTTTGAGCAATATATCGTGATAATGTTGTCGAACGCTTTCTTAAGATGAATAAAAATGCTGAGTTGATTTACGATTATTGTAGCTTGTGACGTTTCATACTAATTCCATTAATGCAATGTATCTATAAGATACTGTTGTTGAGCCTGTATGATATATCAAATCTTTTATATAACCGACACATGATCCTCTTCACATTACGCAACGTTTAGCGTCTTGTACAACAATGCCAGTGATTTCTAAATTTATATTCAACGTCCCAGTAACGGTACTTAAAGACTGTTAGGGTATCGTGGTAGAAAAGCAACTTTGAGACTGATTTGTTTAATGTTGGCTATCAGAAATGTATACTTGCAGAAGGACGTCAGATAACCACCCATCTAGCGAAAGTCTACTTGGATATTGCCTGGTGTATGGACTCAACACTACGATTTAATCGTTCTTAATGTTCAAAATGCTACATCGCCCGTAGATCCAGATTCGATATGGACGACCGCGAATAGCCCCAGTAGAGACGCGATGTCCTCGGGAAAAGTCACACAGACCTCTTGAAAGGTTTGTCATTTCAAATGGTCTTCACAATTTAATTAACTATTGAAGAAAATTGCCTAACTCCAGTTTGTAATAAGACAGAATATATATTCATACATATTGATCGTATCCAGATTCCATTAGCAATTAGATGCTCATTATTTGAACTAATTAATTTATACATTGATATAGAAAGTGACCAAGGGCACACGGATTAACTACAGTAAGATTCACTATTTTGAGACGGGAAGGCTAACGACTGTAGTGCTTCGTGAGGTGTTGGATACATGGCTGTCTAGGTAGGGCTATACCAAAGCTATTTTCATCTTCTACCTGACCAGACTTGCACTTCTCCCGGCACTCCGTGGTAACAGCCAATCTCCATCGCTAGATCACGAGTCTAACAACGCATACGTGCGATATATTTCCGCCGTGCTTTCTATATTTACATCCTCAACAATTCTTTAATATAAAGAGCTAACTTTTATTTACTTATTTTTTATAACGTGGCGTGGCCTCTTCTCTACCCAGACCTTACCTCTCGTGACTTTTACCTCTGGGGATTCCTGAAGTCCATGTTCTACACGACTCCCCGGCTGACCTGCAAACACTGAGAGACCTAATAACTGCCGAGTTCGACAGCTAGAGGCTGACTCTTGGCGTCTCTCGCAGGGCTGTAGGTGATAATTATGGTGAGCGCCCACTTGTGTGTGTGGATGGAGGGAGGCCACGTTGGAGTGGGCCCTACGCCGTCACACCCTCTTAACACAAACATGTCAGTGGCACAAAAGACCCTACATAATTGTTGCTTTAATCTCTATGAAACATAAAAGTAGGCCCAGATGGTATTTTGAACTTTCTCGAGAAAATATTCATATGTGAAAATTGTTGATTGGTTTTAATTTTTCATAGTTTATCTCAATGAGAAATAGGAGGCTTTTCAAATGACACCCATGTCATGTATATTCGTTACATTCATAGTTTGTAGCAGGTCGTCGAATTGCAATTTTTGGGACGCTCTGTACAAGGATAAATATCGAATTTTATCAGGATCAATCGTAGTATTTTGTCATATCATTGATAAAAGACAGGAATAAAATAGGAATAAAATAGATGAGAGCATTTCGCCTTGTTTTACCCCACAGTAAATGTCTAATTAATCCCTTCAGCCCATTTCATAGTTGCAAATACAGCCTTTTACATTTTCATTGAATTTTAATAAGTTAAACAATTTTACAACTCACTGCACTGTTTAATAGTATGTGCATAAGTGTCTAACGATTTACAGTCAAAAGCCTCTCGAAAATCAATTAGACACGTATATAATTTTTTGGTGGTAGTTCATAAACGACACAATACTATTCGTGGCAAAAATACCCTAAGTTGCTATATTAGTTTGAAAACCAACTGGGTGTATATTCAAGCCTTAATGCTCATCTGTCCACGCAATGAGGCGATCTGTAATATTTTTTTTTAATTCACGAGATAAAGCAAGACACGCCCTTCTGCATGGTAGTTGGTTGACGTTCGGTATAGGCACAATGGCGGATTTGTTCCAATTTTGCGGATATTTGGCTTGCCTGTGAATATAATTAAACTATATAAATCATAAGATCATCAGGATATTCTCTGAATATCGCCGCACTCAAACTATCGATAGCTACACTTTTACTGCATTTTCTCGATTTAATGGCAGTAATCATGTCATGTTGAGGTATCGCCACGTCCATATAGCCATCTGATATACGCAAGAAATCGATGTCACATCTACGTGTGAATATAAAATTTTTCAATTATTTTTGAATAACTAATTGGCAAGTCACTAGATTGGTTAGTCTTATTAGTTAATTTAACCTCTACCCAGGGAATATTGATTATGCTAACTTACCTAATATTTTCTACTGAATTTCTATTCATTACCTTTCTAATATTTTTAGTATTTTCTACCACATAATTCACAAGGGTTGCGTAATGACTTTAAATTTTTGTTTGCTGTAATTACCTAAATCCTAGCTTTGTCGCATTCGTCGTCAAACTATTCTCTTTCGTATTCATATTTCTCTCTGCGAACTTTTCCCCACATTAATTAGTGGACGTCTAGTGTGCCATATTCCATCAGTAAAACGGTATGTATTCAGGTCACTTGATATCGTCTCGCCAATACGATCATGGTGTATTAGCTTTATCATTTCATGTTCGTTGTTCCTATATTGGCTGTTCATCTTCAGTAGCATATATACATGATATATAAATGACAGTGGAGCGTTATCAGTAATCTAAATGTTACCGAAAACGAAATCTTATATTACAGACACAGCATTATGAGCATTAATAGTCGACCAAACCACTTCCATTATCGGACATGAGGATCTCAGGGTGAAGTCATTGGATATCCTTGACAAAGGCGCGAACCTTTTCTAGTTCCTGTAACAGTAGGGACGCTCCGTGTCGTCTTATGAGGCATTCAGAGCTGTGCGACTGGTAGTACGACCGTTTACAATATTAACGAACACTGTTTTAGTACAAAACTTATTGGTATTCAGACGATTTCAAAACAGCCATTCTGCCAATAATGGACCTATCCAGTACGACCCGCCTACTGATCCATATCCGCGACTTGGGTCATAACAATGCCACGTGCTAATAAATGATCAGTAGCGGATTTGTGCTAGGTTTACGAGTTTACACTTTATATTTAACCTAATTGGCGATAGTTGAAATGAAATTTATTAACAACTATAGTGGTGTAGTTGGCGTAGTGGCCAGAGCGTTTGGATATGAAGCGGTTATCGCCCAGATGTGGCGTTTTTCGGGCCAAAACGCCTTAAGCACCTGTGGCCATGGGGATCTGGGCATCCAATCCATTGCAGCGTGGTTCTTTAAGGGATTTTTTCCCATTCATGGCTATGCTACAAATACTCTATGGATGTTCCGTCACCTCGGAAACATTTGCGATGTTTGATACTTATTCACCGCTAGAATGAAATTGAATAATTCACAATGGCAATTATTGCTGAAGATTTTATATATTTACCATTGATTTTCCTATATTTCCCTTGCATTCACTATTGTACTATTAGCAAGTGGCATTGTTGTGACCGAAGAAAACAATATCACGTGGTCGATATCGGTCATGCTATTCGCCCGATAGTGTCAATCAAAGCCCTGGATAGGTCCATTACTATAAAATAAAATACAATGTATAATATAACGTCGTATTATATACGAGTGGTAAACTGAACATTTTAGGGGTCATTAGGTACATGAAAAATAATTGACGCAATCTGATTAAAGTAAAAGTCGTTATTGTAGAGCATACACTCTGTTCAGGTAATTTTTCGACCATACTAACAGCCACCGCTACCGCGCTAAGATGGTCTTGTCACTTGTACTTTTATGGTATAATGATCCACGCTAAGATGGTCTTGTTACTTGTACTTTTATGCTATAATGATCCACGCTTAGATGGTCTTGTTACTTGTACTTTTATCTATAATGGTCTTAGCTATCCGGGGTATCATTGCAAGTCTGTTGTAGTCGTTATCGAAGACAAAGTTTCAGCGTTGCATTCATTATATAATAGGCAGTCATAGGCGTATATGTGGTAGCGGATTTTACGCCGACGAATAATGTCACTTATCGGGCCTATGTATAACGAGAATAACTGGTGTCCCAGAATAGATCCCTGGGGAACACCACATATAATATCGCGTGACCCACATAGTGAATTGTTGATAGTAACGATATGAGTTTATATTTTGATTGAAAAATTAACTTAAAGATAGACACGTGTTTCAAGTCCGGCGCTGCAAACGTTCACATACTATATTATTGCAGGACCTCCTAGCATTTGCAAACTTCTCTTGCATATATAACAAATTGGTTGATTATAGGAGGATCCATGATTATAGAGTAATAACAATGATGATCACAATAAGAAAGCAATTTTAGAGTAATTAGGATATTAAAAATTCTCTCTCATATTAGGCTAGTGTTTCATGTAAAGTGTGGTTGAAAGCTGTTAATAAGTGCACTTTGAAAAAATAAATTTCATTTAATCGTAGTAGCCGATGTTTCCTTAATAGCCGCCGTCACCATTGCCGCCGCCGCCGCAGTTGTAGATGTCGTCGACGTCGCTGTCGTCGTGGCCATCATCATTGCCGCTGTCGTGGTCGTTATCGTTGCCGCTGTCGTGGTCGCCGTAACAGCCCCCGTCGTGGTCGTTATCGTCGTGGTCGCCGTGATAGCCCCCGTCGTGGTCGTTATCGTCGTGGTCGCCGTGATAGCCCCCGTCGTGGTCGCCGTGATAGCCCCCGTCGTGGTCGCCGTAATAGCACCCGTCGTGGTCGTTATCGTCATGCCCATCATCATTGCCCCCGTCGTGGTCGTTATCGTCGTGGTCGCCGTAATAGCCTCCGTCGTGGTCGCTATCGTCGTGGCCGTCATCATTGCCGCTGTCGTGGTCGTGATCGTCGTGGTCGCCGTAATAGCCCCCGTCGTGGTCGTTATCGTCGTGGCCGTCATCATTGCCGCTGTAGTGGTCGCTATCGTCGTGGTCGCCGTAATAGCCCCCGTCGTGGTCGTTATCGTCATGCCCATCATCATTGCCGCTGTCGTGGTCGTTATCGTCGTGGTCTCCGTAATAGCCCCCGTCGTGGTCGTTATCGTCGTGGTCGCCGTAATAGCCCCCGTCGTGGTCGTTATCGTCGTGGTCGTCGTAATAGCCCCCGTCGTGGTCGCCGTAATAGTCTCCGTCGTGGTCGTTATCGTCGTGGTCGCCGCAATAGCCCCCGTCGCCGCAATAGCCTCCATTGCCGTGATAGCCGCAAGGAGTCTTAGCTGCCGCATTAGCCCGCCGGGGCATTCGCTGGCGTATTAGCCGTCGCCATGGTGGTCGCAGTCGTCGTTGTGGTGTTCGGAGCTATAATAGACATTGTCGATACCGCCACTGTCGCGGTCGTTATCGTCGATGCCGTCGAAGTCGTCGTCGCGGTGGTAGTCGTCGTCGTCGCCGTGGTAGTCGTCGCCGTCGCGGTGGTAGTCGTCGTCGTCGCCGCCGTCGCCGTCGCGGTGGTCGTCGTCGCGGTGGTAGTCGTCGTCGTCGTCGTCGCCGTCGCGGTGGTAGTCGTCGTCGTCGTCGTCGTCGCCGTCGCGGTGGTCGTCGTCGTCGTCGTCGTCGCCGTCGCGGTGGTAGTCGTCGTCGTCGTCGTCGCCGTCGCG
>WURV02145282.1:0-18595 GCA_011762755.2 Epimenia babai
GTTCATATGTAGACATTTGGAACCAGTGGCGTGAATGGAAAAAGGTCAATTGTCTGCCCAGACTCGGTGGGTTTTTCCACACTAGGTGTTTTTCCCCCACCCCTCATTAGTGAGGCTAATCAGATTGTCGTGTGAACCACATTAATAGGCTAGCTTTATAAAGGGCCAAGAATAGCCTATCGCAACGATTACTTCGGTAATCAGTCTATAAATACAATACAATCTATTGTATATCGTGCGTATTCACCGTATATTTTGTGCGTCCATCGTATATCGTGTGTATTCCTCGTATATCGTGTGCATCCATTGCATATCATGTGCATGAGGGCAGGCGCGCACTAGGCGACGTTGGCCGCGCGACCACACACCGCGCCCGATGCGGGGAGATTGCGAGGGGATAGGCAATTCCTAGTCCGCGATTGTTTTAACTCGCAACGTTCTCCAGCATTGTTTGTCCGACTTGCCTCGAAAGTCGACGGAAATCAGGTGACCAAGCATCGGAGTCGTCATAGCAACCTGGTCGGTCTATTGCCAAAATAAACGCGGCGATTCATTGCGTTGTTTTTTATGTCAATGGACCGATCTATTCGGGGCTACTTATATTATTCGCTCGACAAAATAATGCTATTTCGATCACTTATGCGTAGATAGATGTGTACTGTGGCAGTTACTCGTGACTTGCCGTCATGTTATCGGACAGTTGGAGGCCCTTTTGTCATACATGAGCACTTACCACGCGAGCAGACGATCTCGAGAAGTCATTACACTGCCGGAATGGTTGATGATCGCTCAGTGACACCGGCGACCTCTCGTAAATAATGCGCCAATAATCAACGCTCTATACACCCGGATGAAGTCGCTTTAAACTGTTATATTTTATCTTACGTCGTGAAAGCCCGTACAGGCACGATGGAATCTTTGAGATCGAGACTGAATCAAGAATCGACAGCAAGCTTTGTTGATTAGTTTCAACCATCCACATACTGTTTTTTCGCTGTTTTTACTCCAGTTAAACGGACAAGTCGTATACAGCGATCTGGGCAATACTTGTAGAACTAAGACCCACACCGAGGAGTCTAACCAGAAATTGCGGGCGGCACACTCATGGCTGTATTCAGGAATGGCAGCGATTCTTGTAGAGGTCATGTATTGACTAGTAATAATTACTATAGGGAAATACTCTTTTGCGCATCTATTACAAGCTAATTTCTAACGCATTAGATGTCAGTTTATCCGAGGGTCGCATGCAATATTACTTATTTATTTCCCCCGGGCCCTCTTTTTGAAAGGAAAGGACCTAAGTCTTTCCATACCTACAAACGAGTATTTTTTTCTGCGCTGAGTAAAACAATCGCGAATGTTTGCGGGATTCCGTAAGATTTCATGGAGAGATGGAGGCAAGGTACAAACCCCCCGAATGTAACAGACTAAACGCGAGATCATGACCGTTAAAGTCTGTGAAGTCTGTGACGCAACAATTAGTTAGCTAATTCCATCGGAGAGTCAAGGAACCTGGTGAATCCTCATGGACTCGTTGTCAATGTGGGGCATTTATAAACTAATTGTATCGTTTAGTTAGTGAACTCGGATGAATTGCAGATCACAAAATGTGTTGCTAAAATGTGACGGGTCGGTTAATCAATGTATAAAGCCTACAGAAGTTCGACACTTTAAAATCTGAATTATATACCCATAGTATAAATAATTAGCATATTTTTGTATTGAAATCCTATAACTGTCTGGTATTCGAGATTTACAGTCTATCGTTCATACCTCTATTTATCTCCGATACCTTTATCGACTTATATAACTATCATCGTGCTTGCAACCACTGTGTTTTTTGTAACGCTCTTTTCTCGTGCCTTGACATCCGTTTTGTCAGTGTCATCAATTTTCTGACACTTATTACGTCGCATTTGAGAAAAAATGAATTGATACTGATTGCGCTATCGTGGTTCAAATGGGAAAACCGCCATTTCGCTGATATACTGTGGTCTTACCGTAATAGATGGCTTTTAACTGCGTACAGCGTCGAGCGATCACAGATCAAAAAAATTATTTAGTGACGGTAGACCACTAACATCACATAAACATCGGAAACTTCTATATCTTCTGAATACTTACGTGTGGTCGACAATAAACCATTATCGTAAAATATACACTAAGGTAAAAATGTTAAGCTCCACCCTATACAATTCTTCACAGGGTATATGAATTTACAATGACATATATTAGGGTTAATATTCATGCGTCATTACTAGGCATACTGTTAGGCCACAGATCGTGAAGCTTATGTCACATCTAAGCTCACACAACAGTACCACGTCTGGACATGATAAATGCTGTACGAAAGCCAGATTTAATTCTCCCAAGTCAGCTGATCTATATGCATAAAAAAGTCAACTAGGTTCGTTATTCTCATCCCATTACCATTATAGAGTGTGTATTAATAGCTATGGCTTGCAGAAAAATATCGATAGGACAAAGATGTCGAATTATAAGGATGGACACGGGCATGTCTAACCGTGCGATCAGTCGTGATTTGGGCTATGATCGCCGCGTTACTGATGGACTGATTAACAAGTCTAGAGAGACTGCTGACATAAAAAATGGTGCAAGGTCCGAGAGACCCACGGAGAAGAACGAACGCGATGACAGACAGACTCATCGGAAGACGCGTGCGAAGACATCGTTTTGCCAGTAGTAACGCCTTACGATCCATGTGACGGATACACGTTTCAATCTCCACAAGAACTGCACGCAATCGGCTGTGAAGTCTCGATTATCGTGCCAGACGATTAGTACGAAGAATTCAACTAAAGCGGCTTTACAAACCGGCGAGAATTGAGTGGTGTATGCACCGGCAACAATGGAACCTGAGGACATTGAGAAAGTTTCATTTCCCAAACGAGAGTCACTTTCTTTTGAATGCAAACGACCGCAGAATTCAAGTTTGGAGGCAACGTGGAGCAGCTCTAGCACAAAATAACACCAAGGAAGATGTTCCATTCGCCGAAGGCTCCATAATTATCAGGTGTTGCATGTCTTATGACTGTAAGTTAGACGTTCAGACAATTCGAGGAATACTCACTGGCCAAAGATAACTAAAATAACGAAGCACAAATATCTGGATGCTAATGATATTACTAAGATGTGACATTTACGCAATATGTACAGTGAAATATAAGGTGAGGCTTAAATTTTTTCCTTAAGTGTATAAGCTAGAAAATAATTTAGTTACTATTAATTTGCGAACACTTGCGAACAATCCCCCTTCAAAACCATGGCAACTGGATCGACGTTAGGGAAAGACAATTTATTGTGACTTCATAAATATTAAATATCACGTGTAACATATATAAAGAGCGACGGTAAATCTGGTAGATTGGTACCAGGCATGTGTCGTTTTTATATTAAATGATTCAAATGTGAATTTAAGGTCCGTGTCGCCGTAATTCAATTTCCTTAGACTTCACGTATTGTATGCTGAGCAAAATTTATTTGAGGACGTATAATTGAAGGAAATACAGCGGTGTAGACAAATAAATCGTTTTTGTAATTGTCCTGTGAACCAGAAAGTTCAGTTGGTCAGGAATATATCAACAGAAACTGGAGTACTTCGGAGTATATCAACATATAATTGATAATCAAGACTTTAACAGAAATTAATTAGAGTATGCAGTTGCAATACGATAGTACTAGTCACGATGTAAATCGAAAAATAAAATATGTGAGCGACATCTGAGAACATGGACATTTGTGTTTGAAACATTAGTTACCTTGGTAACCGCGTTTAACGTCACGATGATGGAAGACGTCCTGTTCGTTCGCGACCAGACTTGTTCAAGGTTTCAAATAATAGCGTCTTTCCCATCCGTCATACCGTACACAGCCTCCATATTTGATCAATTTGACTGCATATTTCGCACGCGACAATTTAAATGGAGACGGCGATTACGATTTCCAAATACTAATAATAGAAAATATGGACAGGGTACATAATTGAGAAATCATTAGTGAGCAAACTGCTTGATATAGCCCGATCCCGTTGAATAAAAATATTGATGATGTACTAGTTAATATTGATGGAATTGTGATAGATAAAGTGAACATTTTCAAATATTTAGGTGTATACATAGATAATTAACTCACTTAAGAATATCAAATAAAACACATTGAAATTAAAGTAGCTAGAGAAGTGTCAATTTTATACCGTTGCAAGTATCTGCTACCAACTTGTGCACTTCAAATCCTGTACTCTACCCTAATTCTGGCTTATTTCTACTACTGCAGGGAGGTTTGGGGTAATACCTTCAAATCTAGGATTTGTCAACTGTGTTCTACAAAGGAAAACCATGCGCTTGGTTAACAGGGCAACATTTAATGCCCATACTAACCGACTGTTTCTCAATTGCAAATGTTTGAAGTTTAAGGATATGACTGAATTAAAAACTGCCTGTAATTGTTATGTAAAATGCATAAAAGAACCTTTTGCCATCAAATATACAAAATCCGTTTCAGAGAAATATTAAACCTGTAAATACTAGAAGCAAGAATGACCTTGCTCTCAACTTTGAAGAACGCAAAGAACGGTTTATTTCGTGTATTGGGCCGGACTTGTGGAATAAGATGGATTCATGAATTAAATATTTGCCCAAACTGCATGCACCTCTTCAACCTCTTCAAACATAAATTTGAATGCCTAAAATATCATATTTATGCTGATGACGAAATCGACGATGAAAGAAAATATATTAAAATTTAATCCTAACCTTCAGGAGCCTTAAAACTACCAATATCCAAAAATATTTTCGAAAATTTTCCAGCCAGTTAGTTACTGAGTATAGTGACATATATTCTCTTCGTTTTGTGTTTCGTATTTTTTGCTAATATTATGCCCACTGTATATCTTTTTGTATTTACTAAGGCAGATACAGTAGATAATGTATTTTGTTGAATAAATAAACAAATACAAACGCAAATATTCCTGCAAATATTTCTCTCTGGAAACTAGTCTGACTGCAAGGAATAATATACCCAAACCAGTAGGACCGCAATGAACCACATACCGGAAACCAGTATGACCGCAATGAACCGTATACCGGAAAGCAATCTGACCGCAATTAAGTATATACCGGACTTAATAGCAGACTTTTGCTCGTTGATCGAAGTCGCGTTTTTTCGAAGTCTCTATCTCTCGTCGTCGCATCTGACAATTACTTGCGGAGCACTCGCGTACCCTTGCTGCTACATTAAATTGGTTAGGATTATGTTGTGTTTTCTACCAAAACGATTTTCGCTAGAGTAAATTGATGGTCACGTCGAATATAAGGCAATGAACCAATCAAAGATCCCCACGTAGCGATGAAAATTCATTTAAATATCTTTATAAGTTCTCAGTTTTAATTATGCGCTTATTGACTGCGTCGGCCTCGAAGCGAATATCAACAACAGATTCGTGATTAGACATGTTACAGACAAATTATTGTCGATTGATAGATCGTCCATGTGACAGGTTGCTATTTGTTACAATACTGACTACATCCTTTCGGCAAACACTACCCACTATGTCAACCTGCGATTTCTGTGCGAGGACATTAATGACCGCGAAGTGAGTGATAGATGGTTCGTGGTAAAAAATTAAAAAACCGTAGGAGTATTTAATTCAGAGAAACGGAGAATCATCTCCACGGATGCGCAAAACTACGCTGTTGTAACATGCGTAGGTTGCAGGGTGGATGCCGGCGACAACGTGGGCCCGTAAAAGGTGGAGATTTCTTACAATACTGCCACAACTTTGAAAGAGCATCGGCATTTAAAATATAACTGGGCTGTTGCGTTACAGAAAACAAAGGTATCGACCATCGACCAGCGTCGCCTTGGTGAACCTAAACATTGAATGCAATACAGTAGACGTTATGATCGCTTATATCGCGTATCCCAGACGCGATATATGTATTATATAAAGATATATGTATTGTTAACTCCCTACATTTGACGCGTCAATTCAGTGTGATAAAATTTATATCGTATTTATTTTTATCTTCTAGGAAGAGGAGAAACTTACCGCCACTCTATAATACCGGCGGTCCCTCTAATATACATCATGGATAATAATGTTTCTAAATAATCGCATTTTATTACCCGCAGCTTGCTAGATGCGCCTACAATTTTTTCGAGGCATACTGCACATGGCGTCTCTCTGGTCTCCTGGCTATACCAGCTATCAATGCGACCCATTTATTTTTGTCGATTTGTATTGAGATAATTGCTTGACAATTGCGTCTTCACTGCCGCAAGCAACATTTAACGGATTTCTCGTGCCGATTAGGAGATTTCTCCACTTAATACGTCTCCAGTCACTCGCCATTATCAGCTTTAGCCAAGTCGTTGGCAACACATTGATTTCTATTGTCGATATCCACCTGCTTGTTGGCGGCCTACTGTCAACGAACCTGGACCTTGTTTGTCACGAAGCGATGACGTTCCCGTACGTGAGAATAACAATGAAGGCCCTTGTCGAAAAACATAATCGATAAGACCACTCACTGCTGAACCAAGATGTTGAAAGCTCAATCAACAAACCTCGACCATGAGACGTCGATACGACCGGGGCGGACGAGCTAGGTCATATGTCCCTAGCGTCGGAATCTGACACATCAATATTAATTTGAAGTGAGTAATGGCGTAATCCCCGCTGGATCGCCTCGAATGATCCCAAACAAATCTTGAGAATCTGTAGGAAAAAACGGAATGACATAATCCAACGACAAACGCAGGTTATGGAGCCGGCGTAAATAGAAGCAATTATATTTGACTCCTACTTCCATAATCATCGATTACATCACTTGAAGTGAATTCAATATCAGTTTTTTTATTGCTTTACCATGTTAGAATGAGAAAAAACTTTTTCCGTTTTATTTCATCATCATAATCATCATATCGTTATCATTGTCATCATTAGTAGAGTTATACATCGTGGACACACCAGACATACGAGCCGTCGCCGACATTCCTGATACATCAGACACACTTGACACACTTGACACACCATACACACTAAATGCACGAGATACATAACCCACAGGACGCACCGAGCACACGCGCGCGCGCACACACACACAAGACACACCGGGCAGAAAAAACAGCATACATGCCTCGACACAAGACACGCCAGAGACTATTCGAGAAGATGCCAAACGATTACCGGTGCTGTACAGTCAATATAATCAGATGCTTTATCGATAACATTTGAACTAAAAGTGACATGATCCAAAGGGTTCGAGAAAATGCGTGTATCTCTTGTAAAGCTTTACCCTTAATTTGAATAAGAGCTTATGAGATGTTCATACCTCGAAAATTCTTTATCACAGTCTAATTGAGGGCATGTTAAATTAACCATAGAAAAATTCACAGATATCTATCGTATTCGAGATGATGCCAAACGATTATCGATGCTGTACAGTCGATATAATCAGATACTTCGCTGATAAGATTTGATGTCTCTAATTATATTTGATTACTGCACTTTTTAGATTTGTTTACTTAATGCTCACGAGCACTATATCAACGTGTGAGATTGTTTGAATATTGACACAGCATGCTGAGAAATAAATGAACAGCAATGTTTATCGTGTATACAACCGTTTTTGATGTCTTTACCGACGCCATATTCCAAAGATAAACTATATCTACAGCTGTTTCCTTATCGCTATTAACGTTTCAAAGGTATTTCAATATTCATTCTTTTTTGTGTCAACACAATGCATTATATGAGATAAGAAAAAACCGCCAAGTTCTTATACGATAGTCACTTTCTATTTGATATTTTGAAGCTCGCGTTAAAAATAAACGACGAAGGCTTATTTGTCGACATTCCATCGATATTGTTCTGATAACTATTAAAAAGTAAAACCTTTCAATTCCATGGGAGTTTGACAAACATCTGAAAAAGTTACCAGTTCCATTTGTCGCAATGCGGCGTACTAGAGGCGAGACGTTAACAGACACATTTAGCGCCATTTGGGCAATCGTTCGATGTCTACGGAAGGCGTATGCGAAAATCTTGAGATAAGATTCTTCATCGAAGATGCACCGGTAACAACAAACTAGCATACTCTTCTCCCCTTTGATGACACTGATGTGGTTAAACACGACTCGCTTTGTGCATGTCAAATGGGAAATGGTGAAAAGAATGAAGAACTTTTCGTATGTTTAGTCTTTACAGCATTCATGCAATTACCATTCTTAGAGCTATTTTCGGGCATAGCATAAAAACGAATATGGCATTTTGACAGTCTATATTTGTTAATTTCGTACATTTTGAGACAATAAACTTGTTCATATCACAATGCCGTTTTTCGATTGTTTATCCAGCTATAGGTCAGGTTCCACATAACCCAGTTACTCCTAATCTGACCAAACATTTCGTGGTCAACGTCTGTTTCTCTGTGGGAGACGGGAAACGTTTTTTTACACGATTTTGATGTCGCGAGCGAGTCGGTCTCAATATGTAATCGTTCCATATATAACGGTTTTGTCGTTTTTTGTTCACAATCATCAAGTTCAGGTTCTTTATTGATAAACCCAATCATCGGGTACACAACACATTATGAAATAATTAACAAAATCCATGATACGAGATAAAGTAAATAATAATAGCTAAGTTAAACATCGATAAGACAGGTACTACAAAAAATTCAAGACGGTGGGCGATCTGGGCGGCAAAAAGGAGGATGTGGGAGTATTTTGGGAGGGTAGTTTAACTGAATAAGTGACACGGATAAACTTTCACATTTAAATAAAACGAAACGCTTTGAGAGGCAGCGGTGGACTAAAGTTAATACTTTCAGATCAGTCAATTTCCGGATATATACCCTATTTTGTAAGGAGGGCGATTGCGGATGTAGCTAACTATATAAGAAAGAAGCTTGATTCATTATACAATGTTAACGAATTAGCTGGATACACCAGCGCACACTGTATTCTTTTTTAAGTTTTACTAGAATATTATTTAGTCCAAGAGCATTAATTCCGTTTAGTCTTTGACAGTGCATTATTACGATTCAATAAATATTCTAACTCTCTCGATATGCTTTACTGACTCATTCAATCGAAAATAACTCATTACTACTTTCGTGTGTGATTAGTCATCCGTCAAATTCAAAGAAAATGGCTTTCGTTTAGCATATTTGGTTTGTTGTCTGTTTTTTGGCTTTGTATCTTTTAACATAATATGCTATTACTAACAACTCCAACTGCATGCATTCACTGCAACAAATTCCTTGAATGTATATTCGAGGTAGCGTTAAGATTGTATAGCCTTTATAACGCGATTCGTTTCGTGCACTACGTAACACTCTAAAATCCACAGTATTATTCCATGAGCATCCTGTGAATCATCGGGTCCCTGAATGCTCAATACCACGGACCACAGCGACAGACTTTATAGATTGAGGCTGTACGACGATTCTACGATCCCATGTGGAGTTAGCCTTGGTCTAGAATGGTTCCACCGTTGACTATTGTCAACCGGATATATCGACGAACTCGGTGATGGTTTTGATACGAGATCGAGATGCAGATGTAGTGACCTCGTTGCTTAAAGGTCCACCACGGTTCCGTGACGACACCCCGCTGTCTCTGCGGGGTTCCTGTTGAAGGGATAACGGTATCTGTAGTGTGTTGGTACAGCGCGCCAAGTCCTACTCTTAGACAGGCTGTGCGATGAGTGACAATTAATAACTCGTGTCAATACGTAAGTTTTTGGATATACTAGATCTATTTATATTGTAAAGGGTTGTAGGCATCATCTTGTCATAATGACTAAGGGATAACACGGCCCTTAAAATAAAACTTAATTGTTGTTGTAAAATCGTTTGTTAGAAATTGCACATTAAAAAGATCAAAATCAATTTATTGAATTATCTGATTTACCATCGTAAAAAACTACATCTATCTTCAGGTGATCTCGATTAATCGAGTCGATATCGATTTGTCACTCTTTCAAACCGCCTCTCCACCGCCTCTCTGCTGCCAATGGGATCTGATCTACTCTACAATCACGGGTCCGTCTTAATCTTCGATTCTCTGGTACAGCTGCACTTCCGAGAATCTTCAACACCAGGGTTACCACCCAACGGCCAGATGACCCCACTGTGCTGTGCAGCCCGGACTGGAATTTTGACATTCTAAATTTGACACATATATACCTATATACGTATATATATCTATATGATACACACATATATACATATGTTATAAATGTAGGTGTTAATTAACTGCCACACTTTTATGTCCTCCCAGCTAGATTCTATTTTATTTACCTTTTAGAACACGGTTACATCAATGTTGTACGTTGTTTTCGCATATTAGTTTTTATCAATACGACAGACGGCTGAGTCCGCCCGAAGCCCGTTATTACTTCCAGACGCGTCCCTAATACCATTTGATGTTTGACGTAAATGCGGTCCCAATATCGAGGACTACCTCGCAGCATGAAAACTGTATTTAAAAACCAGGTAGTATAGAATAAATAATGGATTAATACAAAGTAGAGTGGTAGCGTTACATATAAATCGATGTGCCTCACACGCGAACGCGTAACACACGCGCGCATGTACGCGCACACATACTTCAAGAGCCATCTCGTTCCCCGCATAACAAAGGGAGAAAATTAATCAAATTTCCTTTTGGTCTTTCGGTGTAAACGTTCCAGGTACACAGATGCAAGCATGGACTATTAATAATAAAATGTCCGAAATGAATTGTCGCCACGCCGAATGGGCATGGATCCGACTGTTTCCAGTCAATTATTCAAACCACAATTTATGATTGTCGTTTTATGTCCTTCGACAGACGAGACATCTAAATCGTCATAAAGCAGACTGGGCGTACTTTTGTTGGATTGTCGCGAAAAACCTAAATGGATGGTTATATGATTCTAGTTGACGCAATATCCTGCTGCATGGCATCTTCTAGAGCAAATGAATATTGACGACCGCATTAAATTATAGTGTCCTAATCTGGTTTTATGAACCCTTGCACATATTTCTACTATGGCACATGCTATCGATATTCACGTGAACTTTTTAGAGAGAAAAACAACAGTAAAAATTGTGCAGGGAAAAACGCGGTATAGCAAAAATTTCCGTCGTTACTTTATTCTAATTGTCCTAAATATGTAGGCAAAGTGGATTCTAACAGCGCATATAAAAATGTAGCATTTATATCCCGATAACATTCCGATACTGACTGAAGAAAATAAGATAAACTCCTTTTGATAAATAATTTATTGTTATATTTGATATTCAACATAATTTATAAAATAATTCGTCGTAGTAAAGTGAAATGTCACATAAGCATAATTATTGCATATACAATAAAATATAATAATATATTCGAATTATTTAATAACAAGAATATATTTTAAAAGATTTCAACTGTGAAACATAGTAATTACATAGGAAATATAAAGGTTGTTGCAATGTATTGAATAATGTATTTAGGTGTAATATCGGACTATATTACATCATTATATGGTCGGTGCGCTGGAGGTGTGGAACGGTATTAACTAGTTTTGCATTTTCATTGATTCGGTGTAATCACTTATTAATTTTGATTGTGATTTAAGTACATCCGTTTCCGTAATAGCCACGCCCCCAAAACGAGACGGCGAAATTTCGACTTGGAGGCAGACGACGAGATACCCGTATGTACGTATTCATCATTCCTTGTGTATGTCGCAGCTGGATGGACTGCGTCAGCGAAGATCTCGCGCAGAAAGACGCTCAAGATTATCGCTATTACAGGAGTACGACCACCAAGCGTAGTTATGACTGCGGCGTGCCCACAACTCTGTCGACCCGGCATAATATCTGATTGATTGATTGATTCATTCATTCATTCATTCATTGATCGAATGCTATGTTCGAGATAATTTAATTCACGTAAAAATTGTGAATGCACCGATTATAGAGATAAAATCTGAGTTTATACGCGAACATCGTGCTTAGATGACGACGTGTTTTTGCGGTAACAAATGTGGCGATTTCGGGTAACATGAATAAGCTGTTCGAGGCAGGCATCAGAACGTCAGAATCCATCTGACATCCATCCTAACGGAGTACGCTCGCTCGTCTAACCTTAGAAATGCTGACGCCCCATCGAAACACGTGTATAGTTGCGTTCGACTAGCATCGATTATTTCGCTCCGTAGCTTGGCTCGCCGCACATGCAATCCGACAGATGCTCGCGAAAGCGACCGATCTCTCGCCTAACCTTACATTTTAGAACAGTTTGTTAACAAAACTGGACACAACCGATTTTAATTGTCGATTCCTATTGTCGGATGATCTGTTCTATTTTCGCTTAATCGCCGCATCGATCAGCACGATTAAGACCTCATGTTAGTAAACGATTTTACCGCAGTATTGCCAATCAAGGAGTGCGTTAAGATTTCAATAAATAACAACTGTAAGATAATAAAATAGAAAACAAACCCACAAAGTGTGAATATTAATTTTATTTTCTGTTCATTAATTGCTCTAAGTTTCTCGTGTTATTTTGAACATTTACGTTTGTAAAATAAAAAATCCGTTCAATTTAATTGTTTTCTGTCCTACAAACAACCATTTTATATTAACTAAGCACGGCGTTTTATGTGAAGTTCGTTTACTGCGGATTTGGACGATTAAATCTGACATGGTGAGTCTTCGTGATTTATCAATTATTCCAACGACATAATTCGAACAGTGTAACTCTTTAACTTACGCAATATTCACTACAATTCTATGGATAAAATTTATTTGTATTTTTTTAAGGTAAAGGAAAAGTAAAGTACAAAATTTATAGACCGCAAGTATCAGTCAAGGCTCTCAGAAGTGGTTTACAATGAATGTCTTTGGTAGCTATATTCAGCGCAGATACAATACCAGTCGCATATCACCCGTCATAGAAGATATGAAGCGCCTACCCGTTTTGGAGACGGGTTTACTGCAGCAATAAGGGATGAATGGCTAGCTGAGGATGATCAAAGAAAAGTATACCCGGGGAGCGGTTTCAAACCTGCAACCTTTCGGTTACGAGTCTAGTGCTTCTACCTAAGTGCCCTTTTTATGAAATTCTACCACCAATACTGTCAAGATGTGAATATATACATTATTTAGTCTTAATTTGGTGTCATTGAATCGACTTCCATAAAGTATTTTAATAGGAGCCGAAGTAGCAATACGATTGTTTACATTATTATATTTCAGTAATAGGGATCATGGGGGGATATCTTATTTTCGATAGCATTATATTATTATATTCATTTCATAAATGTTGTCATTGTCAAAGTCACCATTAAAGACACGACTTTTGCTTAAAGTGTCGTCTTTACTTACAGCCTAATGTCCCATGAAGGAGTGAGAAATTTAATGGTGTTATTGCGTACGAATTGTAATAAGTCATTGTTTTCTGGTTCCGAGTATTTTTATAGCCAACAGAAATGCTCGAGAGGGAGCTACGATCCTGAAGGTGAAGAATTTGAGTCTATGGTAATACCAATTTTGTTTTTTCTGCATTCTTGAGCACGGTACCCTATTTTGATTGTTATGGTCGACTTAGCGATAAATAACAGCGAAATTCAATCCTTGAATCTGGGTAAATATACAAAGGGAAATATAAAAATAAAAAAGAGTGCGATGTTGAGCTTGTTACGCAGCAGCCTTGTCTAACGACTCGTTCGCGAGCTGTGCATGCGAGGCTATTTCAAGTTCGGCATATAAATTTCACACCCCACTACGCGGCGTTTGATTCGTATTTTGTGTCCTGTAATTGCGTTTCGACTCGTTCTCATAAAAATAACATTACCGCATCTTGTTACAACATTGACTACCCTAGAGACTCTAAGTCTATATAATGCAGTTACGAATGGGCTTCTTGAAATACCCCAGAGTCTTTTAGACCTTTTTTGCTGCAAAGAAATAGCGACTTGCGAATATAGGGATAGTTTTATCTGGGCACCAAAAATCACACTGCCGGCGCTACCACCACCACCGATACCACCGGCGGCGCCGTCACTTCAACCACTGAAGCCCTTCATTATTAAGTTAACTCTCCTAATGGCGCTTTCTCGCAAGATATAGAGGTTACTTCCTGATATAATCCGATGACATCATAATTATGTGCTTTTAATGACAACCTATGGATATAGACATATAGATATAATGTAAAGTAAACGGCGTTAATGAATTCTCAATAAAAAAATTTATAAAATGACTGTCCAGACGCTGTGGTGTTTTCTTCCCGCACTCATGATCATTTATCACGTTAATAAAAGTTTACATATACGCACGCCCGCACGCACGCACGCACACACACACACACACAGATATATATATATATATATATATATATATATACATATACCCCGAACTCACTAGTTGCCCTATAACATGCGCCGGTTCTGCGGTTCTGCTCTAACCACAAATTTTCCTATTCTGTGTGCTACCAGACTCTATTGTGTTTTTCCAAACCACGCGAACGAATGGGCTGATATTACCCGGTATGGGGACCAATTTTTAACATTTACAGAGCTAACGTTAGACTATTTCAGTGAAAATAGTTAGTCCCACTTGTAACGATGAAGAAATCGCCCTGGTGCAAACGGTGAAACCGCAGACGGTCGACACTCCGACTTTTACTTTCCTGGTTCCGAGAGTTAATAGCCAACATACCCATGTCGCATTAATTGCTAAATCCAAAATGGCCGAAGACCATAAATGTTAAGTGAGATGACGATATGTCCGAGACAGTGCCACCATGGACATGGTTATCAGCATCCGAAACATAAAGGCCACAGAAGAGAGGGCAAGCCGTTTATAATGCTTTATTTAATATAGAGAGGCTGACACGATCCAAACACGAAACAATAATTATATTTACGCGTGCACACGCATATATATACTATAGTTTATACCGACTAATGAACAGAATGTGTACCGGGTCCGTTCACACGATCTATCGGTTAAGCAAATGCCCCTATCAAACAATTCACGCATAAAATTGGCCAGTCTGGGGTGGATCAACGCTGAAATAATTATGTTCAATAGCGCCTTGGTGAAGTAGTTAGTCAAGTGGTAGGAGCACTGTACTCGCCACCGAAAGATCGCGAGTTCGAGAGCGCCCGCCGGTCCGACTTTTCTGCGATGATCTTAAGCAAGTCATTTATCCCCGATTGCTGGGGTAAACCCGTATCCAAAATGCGTATGCACATACATATGTATAAAGGATACAGTAAACGAATTAAAAATAATTATATATACACTCATACAGTCTGACCAGTCAAACCAGATAATATGTGTACAGGTCGTTTTTTTGCAATGCAAACGAGAATAATAGGTGTTGCTCCACACTTCACTGCAGTAGTTTAGATATCGCAAGATTAACGTACAATATAATATATATATAATAGGTATAAAAAGACAAAAAAATTCCCTGGCACGATAAAGTACATACATACCCTTAGAAATTTTAGAATGAACATATTTGATATGTTTACTCCATGTTAATTTACTGTCAAATACAGGCCTAAGAATTTGGTATTTTCGACACGGTTTAAAGCTTTACCATCAAAAAATATATCTATGTATTTCTTTTAAAATTTGGAAGTAAAAATAATGTAATTTGCTTTTGATATATTTACTTATAGTTTATTTACTTAAAACCATTTTGCAACGTGCACCAATTCATTGCACCGTATTGAGCTTGCTTTATACAATCAGTATCAGCAATAAAAGTGTTCGTATCATGAGCATGTAAGATAAACTTTAGTATCGATGACGTATGGTGAATATCATTGATATACAGGATAAATAAAGTCGGACCTAAGACGGATCCTTGGGGAACACCACATGTGACAAAGAGAGGGTCACAATCAATGTTATTAAAGGATAAATATTGTACCCTCGTACTCAAATTGCTAGATATCTATTTTGAAACCACTCCTCTAATTACACAGATAATCAATTTTTTAATCTGAACATCATGGTCAATTGTACCGAATGCTTTCTTCAAGTCGACAAAAACACCGACTGTATAATTATTTAGATTCGTCCATAGCATGAGTTATTTCCTCGACTAGTTCGATTAAGGCTAGTCACGTTGACATCTTCCTAAATCCGTATTGACTATGATAGAGTACCGCATTAGCATCAATAAATTTCACAATGCGCTTGCAAAATATTTATTCTAATCGCTTGGAAATTGCGGTAAAAGAGAAACAGGTCTATAATTAGTAAAATCTTTATTACCACCAGCTTTGTATACTGGTATTACATTGGCAACATAAGTATTATCCGGGAATATGCCTATTCCGAAGTATTTGTTTCATATATGACACAGTGATTTGGTTATTCAATTGATAACTTTCTTGGGTAGATACATGCTTCTGCCGTCCTGATCAGATGAGTGCTTACTTTGCCATTAATTTACAGTTTCTATTATTACACACTTCATAACGTCACTCAATGAACAGAATTTTGTAAATGAAGGTGGCATGAAGTCACAAAATGCACATGTATTACTGTTGGGAATTTTCTTGGCTAAGTCATCCCTACATTTGCGAAAAGGACTTAAAACCGTTGGCTATTGTTTTTAGGTTCGATTTTCGTATATTGTCAACCTTGAATTCATTAGGATAGGATGAGTTTTCTTTCCTAGGCTTCAAAATACCATTCCTTATCTTCCAAGTAGCTTTAATATCACGTTTGAACGTTTGCAGTTGCTTCTTGGTAAAATCTCTTTGTGCGTGCCTTAGTATAGTAGTGAGTTTATTCTTGTATGATTTGTAACGTTTTTCTCTTAATTTGCTTTTGTTTTTTATAAATTGTTGATACAGCCTGTTTTCCTCTCTGCGTGCATTTCTCAGTCCATTCGTCATCCATTCATTAGATAGTTTCTCCCCGTGACATTGGACATATTTGATGGGACAGTTCTTATTGTATAATTGCATAAAACACTCCATAAACTTATTGTAGGACACATTGGGATCACATTTCCGAAGTATACTTGACCAATCGGTGGTGCTTAAATCATGAATTAGTAGCGTAATAGAATGAGGAATGTTTAGAGTGGTTGATTCTCTCGTGTTGATCTACCGGCGTTTCGGACCGATATCAAGGACGTGAGCTATGATGGAGCAGTATCGTTCAAACATTTGAATATCAGAGGCAGAAGTTTAAAAACAATGCGCTGTTTGCTAGTGATAAAAGCGTGGATAAGGGTTTCACAATAAAGAATAATCCAGATATTTAGAAAGTGATCGAATATTTCGAAGTTGAATATGGCAGAACTTGATGGTTTTAGAAATTTGTTGTTGAAAACTAAATTGGTTATCAAGAATGATGCCCAAATTTATACCCGTAGGGATGATTTGAACATCCTTGAGAGTGACGGAGATATCCGGTGTGGTCTGGTTGCCAAAAGGAGCTTGTATGAGCTTTAATTTAGTTTTCGTTTGGTTAATTATTAGTTTATTTATTGTCATCCATAGATTTGGTCGAGGCATGCTGAAATACGGTGGATGGTATATTGGAGCTCTACGGAATTTTTGGTATCGACTGGTATCCACAGTTGGGTATCATCGGTATCGAACATAATTATAGTGGAGACCATGTCTCTCTATGATGTCACCCAGGGGAGTGGCGTAAGCCGTAAACAAAAGCGGTCCCAAGACACTTTCCTGAAGGACACCATATGGCAATTGAAATGATTGAGAGTTATTTTCTAAAGCATTGACACGAAAAGATCTCTGAGAAATATAATCCTTGATCCATTTCAGGGCCGATCCGACAATCCCAAACTGTTTCCGTAGTCTATTTACAAGAATTCTGTGATCGATAAGGTCGACTGCCGCACTGAGATCTAAAAGTATTAAAATGACAGATTTACCATGATCTAGAGACTGCCGAACACTATTTGAATATTTGAAATGTAAAGTAATGAGGTTTCAAAACTAAAGTACTTTCTATATGCTGATTGGTATGGGGAGAAGAGTTCATTTTTCTGTGAAGTATTTCGTTAATTGAGAGTTGGCAAAATTTTGGAGAAACAGACTAAGTCCGAAACGGGTCTGTAGTTCGTCAAAGCATTGTTTTCAAGTAATGACTTTTTTATCAATGGCTTCACTATGTCTTTTATGAGTGATGGAAATTTGCAAGAATTGTAAGATAAATTTATTACAGTATTTGTGTAATGTGGGGTAAAATTACAGGAATGGTAGTATAAGAATAGATTTGGGAACAACGTCAGCAGGCGATGATCTAAGTGGATGTTCCTTAATGATGTTTGAGATTTTTTTCACTTGTAATAGGTTTAAATTCAGAAAATGTGGACCTTTGTAGATCAGTGTCGGAACTGTGAAAACATGAAATATCTATCTGAGTACCGAGAGTGTCAACCTCATACCTTAATAAAGATAAAATAAGATGTAAAGTTTTACCGCTAATTTGGCGATTTTCTCAAATCCGGAAATACCTTGATAAGAAAAGAGCAATTTTATATTATACATCTATAATTCGTCCTCATTTAGAATACGCCAGTCCAATCTTCT
>WURV02145293.1:3762-18595 GCA_011762755.2 Epimenia babai
AGCTATTCAATTAACGACTGCTATAATATAACAAGGCTGGCTGTATTTATACACGCCGTATTAGCAACATCGCTAATCTCATCGCAGCCTGGAATCTCCCGCCATAATCGATGGTCTAGCCACCAACGAAATTACGCTTGAATTCACCGCTTCTGGCGGCTCGAGGCAACGTTCAATCAAGGAACGATCGCGGTTTGAACGAAACGTACGTCGTACGTGACTATGACGGACTTGAGCCAATGAATGTAACAATGAATGTAACAATAAAAGTAACAATAATCGTGTCAAGATGTAACGTTAATTGTATTTATATTGTGTAAGGTGTAGTGCAACAAATATTTGTAGGTGTAATATATATATTTTTATAACTGGTTGACAAGACTAGTTGATCGGTATGAACACTAAAAATGTACATATTATACGTTGATTCCGTGTAAACATTACGTTATAGAAATAAATAAGTATCTTTGTTGGAAAATAAAACGATCTACCCTATATTTAATGTATCATTGTCGTCTGCCAATTATGTCAGTTATATTTTTGTAGCGCGGCCTTTCGTGTAAGATGTTTGCATGCCTACAGGCACGGCGGGACGATGGGGGTGATACGCATAGTATGACATTATGATCTAGACACGCCCGTATTTGGCTGTCATGAGAACACACTTTATGATTCGCCTGTCATTCGTCGCCCTGCCGGTTCTCACGTCGCTCTGTATGTTTTTGCTCTGTCTCAGTCTGTTTTCGCGTCAGTGGGAGCACATTGAGTTCGACGTGGAACAGTTGCGTGGCATCGAGAGCCGCACGCGCACCGTCAGCATCCCGAACCGCACGCGCGTCGTATACTTTTTCATCTTAATCCGACGCACCGGCGGCTACAGCCTACCCGTGAACAACACCACGCTGATAGCAACCAGTCGCTTCGGAGGATTGTGGGAAATATGTAGTCATCTTCCGGGTGAGACTTTAGAAAAAAATTAGTGTAATACCTCTAGGTGGGGATTATGGAAGTTTTGTTGTCGACGACTTGCTGGAGTTAATCGTTAATCGAAGTTTTGTTTCAATGTCTATGTAGCGTTTATGGAAGTCTTGTAGTCTCTGTTTGGGCGGGTTTTATAGAAACTGTAGTGTACGGTGTGGTGAGGTTTGTACACGATATGCAGTTTACACTTAGCTTAAGCTTATAAAAGTATGCAACGCAGTCTACGGCTTATCCGAGGATAATAGGACTCTTCTGTCCCCTCTTCGGAAAAATCCAGTTTACGTCGTGGTGACATTTTAGAAAAATCAAGCATAATTCTATGTCAGGTTGATAGGAATTTTGAACCCGACTTCTATGTGAAAGTTATGAAAAAATGAAATCTACGTGTAGCTGATATATATAACGCTGGCCCGTGGACGACTCCCAAATTCAATAGGAACGACAAGGAACCAGCCGGACTTGATGGAATTCAGAACTGAGCGAGATCGGCGAAATTCAATGGGAGACAATACGAATCGTGTTTAAGTAGCATATCTATCGCCGTTGGTTACACGTCCATCCCTCGAGCAGTCCGTATCTCTATAGTGTGGGCTATTTGCTGTAATTACGATTCTATATGCGAGAATCGCGTACTGCCAGCAGTTTGTAATAATTTATTTTATTTATAATGACGCTCAACACGGGGGCTTCGCGTATAACATCCAAAATCAATTAGTTCTGTTGTGTAACTCGCCTGGTTCTCGTGGGACCAAGTCCACGCCCGTTAATCAACTCATCTCCCCGGATTCGGCACGTTCTCCCGTGTATTTTCCGATAATTTGTCCGATCGGTTTTGCCACTAATGGCAATTTGACATATCACATTAATGCCGTGTGATCGTTGACCCACATAACGCCATACATCTAGTTGAAAAAACACTGTTACAGGCCTTGCCAAAAATACTCAAGCAATACGAAAGTGACACAGAAAATAGACATTATTACAGTATACCATGATATTACACAATACTAAACAATTTTTGTGTGTGTAAATTCTGAATGTTTTATATTAATTTTAGATTCGCTATTTTCAAAAGTCATGTGACTAAATCCATATAAAACGATTGGTCAATACTTGTAAGTCTCATCGATTACTTCAGTACTCAAGTCCAACATAACATTACCGAACTTTGTTTACGATCCTTAAATTGCAAAAATCACGCATGTCTAACGAAATATTTTGTTAATAAAAACGGAGTGAGTTACCCTAGTATTCATGCAGGTGTCAAAACACCCGCAAACAGTCCAAATACTCAGAAAACACGACGGAAAGTATTATTTTAAAAAATCAGAGATATTAAAGAAGCAAATATAATACTAGAGGAACACTAAAAGACAACGCGAAAGCTCAATCTTGACCTTGACCTCGAAGATTCAGCGTGACGGGCAGCTATGGACTTCATTGTGTATACAACATATTTCTCTATGATTGGTTTTATATTGTAATAACAGTCAATGGGCAGAGTGTCTACGTGCGTGAATCAGCGACACCATGTTATAATGATGTATGAAAACGGCGTGAGCGCAGTATGCTGGAGGCAGATTCGGTCGTCCTGAAATTGTTCCCTCACCTTGCAGCTGAAATACTGAGGCAAATTATTCACGGGGATAACTTTGCATCAATTACGGCTCGGGATGAAAAGCCGGTAAGATGAAAGCCAATTGTTGAATAGAATGAAGCAAGAACATAATGATGATGGACGAACTCGGTGAGAGGTCATATATTTCGATGCATCTGCGTCTTTTCGGTTGCATTGTGGGTAAAGCGCTCGGTCGTGTCATCGTAACCGAGCAAATGAAATCACGGCAGTACATAATTTGTATTGGCGTCAAGCAACGGTTGGTCGGGTGGGTAAGAATACCTTTTGGATCGAGATAAATGCCCAATCGTAGTGACGATTTAAAGACCGTCTCTAATCTTGTCTCAGTTATTCTGAGCTTAACCGGTGAAACATTACAGATCGTGGGTTTCATGAACGTGAACAACAATTATTACTACAGTAAATATCTAAAAACCAATTCTCAAGAACACGATTCGATTAAATCATTCAACATCCTCACCGGAGACGCCGAACCCACGCGTGCGTGTCTCGACCGCTTTCGTTAACGACATGTTTATGATCGACCAGGAGTGGCATGCGCTGTACATATCGCACGTAAAAAACGTGTAAACAACACCAGACAGTCGGCAATCATCATTTATTAATCACAGACTCTTAATAAAATTAAAAATCAAATTATATACTGCCAAAAATTGTCCGATGATAGACATAATTATGACGGGGCACAGAAGTAATGAAAAGCAACTCTCTTTCGCATCAACGAAATATTCTTGTATTCACCCCATTCTATATTTGTCGCCGAACGCCTTTCTCCCAATAACGATACTTCTAAGTTGTCCCCACCCTGCCTTTTTCATCGCTCTTACATACAGCTATCGCTAACGGTGTCTAACGGTATTTTATCATCTGAAAATAATGATTATACGTTTGTATCATTGTTATTTTAAACTTTTTTAACCTTATGACCTTCACAACCAAATCATCCTACAAAATTATGTTTCTGGATCAATTGTGACCCAAGATTCCATCAACTTTCAAATGACGTCGTTCAATCAGAAAACCGTGCTGTATGATATCGCATTCATACAACACCGAATAGAGTTAAGCTGATCTATACTTAGACTGTACACTAAATCACTAGAACGGAATGTACCGATAGCGTCACCCAATCAAAATGGCTAACGGGTACTCTATACGCATGCCCACCATGGCACGAAGTCATCTACGCACCCTGGTCAATCCGTACCCTGGTCAATCCGTACCTTGGTCAATCCGCACCCTGGTCAATCCGCACCCTGGTCAATCCGCACCCTGGTCAATCCGCACCCTGGTCAATCCGCACCCTGGTCAATTCGCACCCTGGGCAATTCGCTCCTTGGGCAATTCGCTCCTTGGTCAATTCGCACCTTGGTCAATTCGCACCTTGGTCAATTCGTACCTTGGTCAATTCGTACCTTGGTCAGTTCGTACCTTGGTCAGTTCGTACCTTGGTCAGTTCGTACCTTCGTCAGTTCGTACCTTCGTCAATTCGTACCTTGGTCAATTCGTACCTTTGTCAATTCGCACCTTGGTCAATTCGTACCTTGGTCAATTCGTACCTGGGTCAATTCGTACCTTAGTCAATTCGTACTGTAAAACTTGTAGAATCTGTGTACGTCGAGTACCGCGAACTACGACAGTGTCTCAGCTACATGGACATATATCACACGTCAGGCGAGGCATACAGCAATAGTGCATATCGCATCAGTGAGTATTGTATGTCGGTACACCTTACTCCCATATAGCTATATAGCGATTCTGTGAGTATTGTATATCGCAATAACTCGCTACCATGGAGCGGAAACATGGAGCGTGTTACATTCTATTTCGCAAAAAAAAAAACAAGTGAGTTGTGCGTACGTGCGCGCGCGCGTGGGTGAGATAAATTATTGTGGTGTTCATACATGTTCATATGGTGTAATACAAACGATATTGACCTATCTGTGAGAAATCGTGAAAGCATATAACCGATGCGTCGTGCAAATATTAGTGAGTTTCACGTTGAAATATATGCACCCGTTGTATGTCTGGATGTTTTTATAGGCTGATTACCGAGGTAATCGTTGCGTGGGGCATCCTTGGCCCTATACAAAAATAGCTTACGTATTAATGTGGTTAACACCACAATTTGATTAGCCTTACTTATAAGGGGTGGGGCAAACACCTAGTGTAAAAAACCAACCGAGTTTGGGAAGACAGTTGACCTTTTGCATTCACTATATCTATATGTGTATATATGAACTAAATATGGCTCACACTCCGCTAAGTCTATGATAACTTGATGTTTATTTACAATGAGATGACGAGGTGAGATGGTAAGCGATGGTAAGACCATACATAGAGCATCTGAAGCAGAACAAACGTCAGCGGGAAAAGCCCTAATAGAACCACACGGCAAGGGTTCCCCAGACAACTATGGGCAAAGGGCTTTAAGGCGTTTTCAACCCGAAAAACCCTACAGGTAGTACACTGGTTAGAGCGGGAATTGAACCAAGGACGTCTGGATAGAATGTCAAATGCTCTAACCTCTACGCTAACTGCAGCCCCTCCCATGCACTTGGTAGATTTATATTTCTTACGATTATGCACTAGCCCCATGATTTATACCCGGCAGTGATGCAACTAACGCGATCAGCCGAAATGTGCGGTATCGTGGCGCTACTTCTCGTGACGCTCGGTCTTCTACTCGGTCTCCTGGCGGTGCTGCGGCACCAAGTCATCTGCGCTCTCATCGCCGGTATCAGCGTTCTCGTTGCCGGTAAATCACCTGTACTACCGAGTTACCTTCTCACTAATGATAATATCACATGGAGATACGAATTGGGATGTTAGCAATAAGGGAGGGGGCAATTAAAAGTGCAATTACGATGCCAAGAAAGGAACTAGCTTTGCTTAAAATCTTCTCAAACCACAAACAACGATGTCCTCTCACTAAAATATAAATGCCCATATATCTGGATAATATTGTGACCTCACAGGAGCTTCTCCTAAAGCGTACATATTGATAAATTAATGAATATAAATAAAAAATAATTGTATCCACCATCGGAATAAAATCCCAATATCGTCCATCGATTTGAAAATTTCTATTAGAAAAATGTAATACTACTATAATAATAATAATGATGTTTACAGATAACAGGATATACTATGCGGGAAGCGTCTATATGGCCGACATTAATTGTTATTAGCAGTATTTTTGCAGCGAATTGATTTTAATGCACACGGGATCCGAAAGAACTATACACCCCGATAACTATAAGTCGACCGCATGGCTGCAAGTGGAGTATACGAGCGTTTCACACGCTATTCCTATAGCAACGCCATGCGTCCAGTCGGCACAGAGCAAACAAACATCGCTTCTATAAATAATTCCCAACATGGAAGGGCGTAATACTAGGTGCATTAAATAATTAACGAGTTTTTCCCGAACGCATGAAGTAGCGAGGAGAATTGTCTGGCAATAGGGCCAACGAATAAAATACTGTATAGTTTATAATAAAAAACCACGAAATTATACACTGTGATCTGTGATATTTTTATCAAGCCTGGACATGTGTCGTCAAAATTTGTCGTCGACAGTTGATAGTAGAAATAGATTCTGCACTCCAAGCATAAAAACTGCGCAACCCATTTGAGACCAATCCATTTCAGATGTGTTAACTGATTGAAAGATTACATGCGAACTACATGTTTAGTGACATTCGCTACATAAAATCAACATTAAATAGATTTAAATAGATATTTTCCTCCATAACATTCAGGTAATCATTTGCATTAAGTACTAATAATGCCAAAAATATCACAAACACCGAAGTTTCTGTGGATCTAAGATGGCTCACAATATTTTAGGGTAGTGGGAGAAATAGTTGCAGGAGTCTACACCAGAACTAATAGTTCTACAAAAGAACGAATCGTAGCACCTATTAATATTCCCGAAAATTTATTTAAATACAAGATTTGAAGATTTGTTATTTTGTTTATTCACAACCTACGTTAAGTTATCTTATTGTGTAGGAGTTACAGAAACTGTACAGAGCTCTCTTTATTCATTCCCTTGATTCGGTGATATCGTATCGACACCCCCGTAAACACAGGTGTGCGCTTAAGTTGACGCTCCGTTCACCTTCGAATTAGGTCGAGAAATCCGATAAACTTTTATCACCAGCGTGTCTTTGCGAAGCTTGCCAATGGATGACCGCAAGTAAACTGCAGATAATATCGTAAAGAAACGTAAGTTTTAACAGTCTTGTCGATTTTTCGAAATTCCAGATTTGCGTTTTCCAAACTCTATAATTTCACCAGGACCGTTCATCCAGACACTCGCACTAGGAGCATTCTGGCGGTTAATCGCAAAACTCTACGGACGCAAGACTCGGTAAACGAAAAAGTTTTATGCGACCCGCATAAGGAAACGCATTTATGGTCTGTGACGGACGGACGGACCACTTTGTGTAGTGTCACGCCGTCATGTATGGAGAGAAATCGGGCGGAGAAATTTCCCATCAGCGGTAAAGGTTTTTTCTGTGCATTTTTGCTCTAGTTATTCAGAGAACCACAATGGCTACCCCTAACAACACGCTGTTGTGTACGTATCTGTTATATATTGTTACGCCTCGATGGTCTCTCGACGATTTTAATACAATACTCAAAATTCTGCTTCATAAAATTGTGAATCTGTGAGGCAGTTATTAATGTTAGAGCTTACCTACCTATCTACCTACCTGCCTCCCAACAAACACGCACGCACTCTGCTGGTATATTTACTCACGAACCTACCCTACTATCACTCGAGCAGCTGTATGCTGTACGCTCCCAGCGATGCAGACTGACGTGATGGCTGCCATTAGGCCGTAATGGCCGCCGCCGTAATGGGCGCCCGTCGTCGCAACTTGTCAATCGCCGCATTCCACCCATGTTCAGCCCCCAATTTCGGCTTGGCGTTACAAGATAACATTTCCGGCGCGAGGTTCGCGTATCGCCGCCGTACGCTTAGAATAGGCTACAGTTAGACCTCGGCGTCTTCAACATACGGCACGCTTGGCTATCACGTTCAACTAGCGAATCCAACCTCTGATGTCCAACGACTTTCCAAGCTTTTCAAATTGCTATACATTACTATAAATAGCTGGTAAATCACGGCAGAATAACTCTTTAGGGCAAACTATGTCTGCCTAATTATGACACGTAAAATATTTAACCATTTCAAGATGGCCGCTCCCACGGTAGCTGTCGTTTTGCCCCGTGAAAAGTTTGTTTACGAAAGAACGGATTTGCTTTTCATTCCGAGTGTCCATCTTCCGCCAGTAGATCCGTTGCTACTAATTTTGTCACAACTTGACATTCTTTCACGGCATTGTGGTTATTCTCAGTTATTTTCACCGCATAACGGCAATGACGTCCGATCATCGTGCTGCGTCCAGTTATCGAACGACGGACATTCTCTGGTTCCACCGCTGTCGTCGTATTTGTGGGATAGTCCGAGTGTAATTTAAACATGCAAACGTAAGTACAATTGCAAGAGACGCAGAAAAGAGCGTACAATCTATAATGTGTTCGGTTGCAATCTCACACCGGTCAGCTCGTCCCTGCTGCCTTCAGGCCAAGAAGTAAATAGCCAGTTTATTTCTAACTCATCGAAGCTTAGTATCGTTCCATGTAATACTCGATCCATCAGAACTAGTAATAGGACTAACATCCTTTCTAATTACTTTATGACGGAAAGACACAACCTGGTAATATTAACAGACTTGGCTCACTGACGAAGGCGATGAGTTGATACTAAAAGAACTCCCTCCACCTGGTTACTCAATCCATGCTGTCTCATGTACAGCACGTACTGGCGAAGGGGTCGCTGTTATTTACAATAACAGCTTGTCCTTTTCTGCAGTCGTTTCTAAAGACTGCGGTTCATTCAAACTGTTGGAGTGCGTCGTGGAAAACATTCGGATTGCGGTTATCTATCACCAAGATTCCCCGCAGGGAGTGTTCCTATCTGAATTTACAGACTTTCTAGACTCGGGGGTCATGTGCGGATGTGAATTGCTTATCGCTGGTGATTTTAATATTTATGATGAACGACCGGATGATGCGTTCCCGTCTCAATTTCTCGCGTTACTCGAGCAACGTAATCTCCGTCAACACGCTGATATTCCAACCCATGACAAGGGTGGTACGTTGGATCTGTTCATCACTGGCGATGATAATGATGTTGTCTCGGGTGTTTTGTCACATGATATCTATATATCCGACCACTATGCCGTTGAGTGTTACATTCGCTGCCCACGATCACGTGAAAAGCGTCTCCGTAATTCCGCGTTCCGCAATTTCAAGTCGTTTGATGTTGTAGTTTTCAACAATGCTATTGCTAGCTGCCAGGGTTTCGTTAATTACCCGTCTGACGCATCTATCGATGACCATTGTTTTATTTACGAGGCCTCACTGAAACAGCTGTTGGATGCCCATGCGCCGGTTACAGTAGCCAAAGTCAAACACTGTCCATCGTCACCGTGGTCTTCATCGTCGTCGTCGTTTTGCCGCAAAGTCGAAGCTGTTGCTAGGAAATCACCGACTGCAGAAAATCGTAATCGGTATGTGAAAGCTCCCTAAAAGTATCACTCGGCCTGTCACTTGCAATAAAAGTACCTCGGCGAGAAATTTTCTCAGTTTAAGGGATATCAGGGAGCAATATATCAGACTTTCAATGCACTACTCCATCGCACAGAGCCGCCAAAGCTTCCACCGTGTGATTCGCTGCAGTGCCTTGTCGAACAGTTCGCTGACTTCTTCGCTAACAAGGTTCTTGATATACGTCGCGCTATCAACAGGGACACGGCTAATATTGCCGATGAGGTGTCTTTGACCAACAGCCGTTTTTCGTTCTTTTCTCGCGTCAGTACCAATGATACTATGTTAATCATGAGTCGAGGTAAGTGGAATGCTTCAGATCCACTTTCTGAGTGGTTGCTCAGGGGTTGTTCGCAATCATTTGCTTCGTTCACGACGGTCATCATCAACGCGTCGCTCGCTGTGTCGTACGTTCCTCACGAATGTAAAACTGCGATTGTTCGACCGTTTTTGTCTACTCTTGATGCTCGACTTCTTAAGAGCTATCGACCTGTATTAACGCTTGTTCGCCTTTATAAACTGACTGAGCGTGCCGTCTTCACCCAGATCACGGATTATCTTGAGGATCAATCTGGTATGAACCGTATCAGTCTGCCTACCGCAATCTTCATAGCACTTAATCGGTGCTGTCGCATGTTGCTTCAGACACACATGTGTACCTTGACCAAACGGCCAGATCCGTTGTCCTCGTCTTGCTTGATCTAAGTGCGGCCTTCGACACTATTGACCATAGCATATCGCTACGCTGCCATCGATGGCGCTTTGGTATCGAAGGCCAGGTATTGGAGTGGCTGAAGTCGTACCTGTCAGGGAGGAATCAGACTGTTGTCGTGAGGGACTATCGATCTGCTTCTAGATCTGTTGACTGTGGCGTTCCGCAGGGTTCTCTTCTTGGCCCACTTCTTTTTACGCTATATCTTTTTCCATTAGGTGATCTACTTCGTCAGCATAATCTTCATTCAATTTGTATACTGATGATTGCCAGGTATACGTTCCCTTCGACAACAATTTGGGTGTCATCTTTTGACAAGAATCTTTTTCTGTTCACGTTAATTCTGTATGTCGCTCATGTTACATCCAGCTGCGCTACATCAGACCCATCAGATCTTACATTCCGCATGATACCGCTGTATCCATTGTCTGCTCATTGATTCTCGTTTGGATTACTCTTAATTCTCTTTTAGTCGGCGCCCCTTTTTATCTTATTCACCAACTACAGTTAGTCCAGAACAGTGCAGCTCGTGTGATCTACGAGCAATCAAAATTTTCTCGTGTTACACATCGCCTGGCAGAGCTACACTGGCTGCATGTGTCGCAGAGGATCATTTACAAGGTGCTCACTTTCGTTCACAAAGCTATGCACTGCTATGGCCCTGCGTATATCAATGACATGTTTTCTTGTTATGTGCCCTGTCGCTCCTTGAGGTCTGCCCCTTAGTGTCTAGCGACAATTGACAACTGTCGTCTAGTCACTACTCGAAAGCGCTGCTTTTGCTTTGCCGGGCCCGCTCTATGGAACGCTTTGCCCCTCGAAATGAGAAGCATAGTCTCCATTAACATTTTTAAAACTATGCTTAAGTCATATCTTTTTACGCAATATAAATTGTAACTGTAACGACTTCATCTCTTCCAATATTAGTTGCTATTTGCACACCACGGTGGACCACCCTGTGAGCATGCATGCAAAGTGGTATGGGAGGGGGTATATTATTATTATTTGATTTATTATTTATTTATTTATACATGAATTTAAAATATACTGGTGATTTGCCACGATGCGCGCACAAAGTATTGCGTTTAACTCATACATTTACTGTTACACATACGGAGTAATAAGATTAAACACCTTTTCGACTAACTGAAATTAAGAAAACACAGGCTATTGTATCTACTCCATTATGTGCAATGAGCTATCAGTAGTAGCACATACATACTATAATCTAACAAAAGGAGACAGTAATCACAAATACCCATCGAAAACGAACAGGGAGTCTAGCAGGTGCAAGGTGCACATACGAAAACCAAGGGCAAGTTTAAATCAATGCATATAACATGCGTGTTTCAAATCTCCACCACGACGTCGCGAAGTTTCGTTTCCGCTCAAAGAGTCATTCGTGGCCCAGTTCGATTGCCGTATGTTGTTCTTGCGTTGAATAAGGTCAGCGAGAGCGTTAACGCGAAAGTTGAAACACCCAATGCGATGGAGAGAGGCCATCACTATGAGCGGCTAGGTTAACGACCAATCAAGTTAGAGATTTCGGGAAAATGAACGCGATCGGGTTGACGTCGTTTCCGGTTACGACACTCGGCGAAATTCCTACGGTACCGCCACTGTGCACACGCGTACAGGCAAGCGCGCGCACACAGACACGTGCACATACAGACACGGAGATACGGAGATTTCTCACGCAATTATGAAAATTTTTTTTCCTCAATTTCATTCCACTTGAATACTTACAGCAACACAGATATGGACGAATCAGTTTTATTGATCGCTCGCTTCCATATGAACGTTTTGAGTCATCCGGTGATAAAGGTAGAGTTACAATACGGGTTTATATGCAGAGGAATAAAGCGCAACTGTCCAGTGGGAACACGAGAAAACATTACACAACTGCGCATTATTGATCTCTATATAAATCTAGGATGTCATTTCACTTGCATCCCCTGATAATGCATGATGTTAATGCCAAAGCTTTTGATTTTGATCAATGAAATTAGTTAGCGTATAAGGTATCAGTTGGTATATACGATTAAATGAAAAGTTGTAGCGCCTTTTAAGACTAACAAAATTTACAAAAAACACGAGCTTTCGCACACAGACACAAAGAATACTCAAGATCAGGTGAATGATTAATAAAAAAGTAAAAAGAGCACCTTGATATAGCGCGCATGATTTAGAGTTGAAGCTGGGTGGGACGAAGCAAAATTATTTTAGATATAACTAATACAGCGGATCTAGTCGTATAGAAACAATGCGGAAAACAACAATGGAGAAAAGTGGGTAAAAGTACGTAGTAATGTTGTTTAGATAGGAATTGTATGCTCTTAGGGAATGGTGGGTCACAAACGAAATGAGGGTGTGCCAACAATAGCGTAGGAATAACGCGATGTTACAACAGATTAATGTGTCAAAAATCCTAACCCTTCGTTTAGTCCTTAGTCCTTCAACCATACGTTGTCCCTCCGAGTCTTTTATCTATGTCGAATTTTTGAGGGCAGCAACCTGAATATTAAGACTGAATGTCAAGAGAGTTGTCGCCCTTGATCCATTACATAACTACGTATTAGACACCCCCCCCCCCTTAATTGCATCCCCGCGATACGGTGCTGTTTCTTTAAAGACATATCATGCGAAACTTTTTGATTTACGCACTCGGAAAGATTGCAACAAACATATTATATAGACACTACTAATGCATGTGTACTGTGTAGTGTGGACTATATAGCGTTCGCTTACCAGACTGTGTTGGCACGACGGGAGTTTGCGGGGTAAAGATACGAGTGATTAATACATTTTACACTCAAAAATAATTTATTTCGGACAGCGGGAGGTGAGGTGTGGCGAATGGTGACACGAATAAGGGGTAAATATGGACTTTGTGGCGAGAAGCGGGGTTGGCGATAAAACGAGGGGCGGTTAATCGGGAATCTACTGTATTTTACTCTACTGCATTTTATACTATTTCATATTTATTAGCTGTGTATAATGTAGGTATGAGTGTATTATATCTTATTTTAGATAGTGCAAATATTTTCTTTTATTTATTATCAGCGTTGTATGTAGTATGTACTGTGTATTGCTATTGTTCGATTTATTCAGTCTTATGTATGGTTTTATGTAAATTTTACGTCAAATTATTTACTACTATGAGAGTTGTTTTTGATAAACTCCGTGAAAATACAAAATAAATATATACTCTAATCGATTTAATAGATTTCACACGAATGACACGAAGTTATAATACCTTAACCCTTTGGACAGTGATGGCTGCGTTTTACATTAGTATATGAATGACATTCTTTGACAACGGCACGCAGAGGGTTAAGCATGTAGGTACATTAGTCTCGCGACAATATCTGCAATAACTAACACGACTGATTTGATTGACAGGTTTTTACGAAGTGTTTACCATTTGCCTCATGATCATCCGACGCCTCCAGCTCGTCTCGACAGCCATCGCCGCCGACACGTTCGCGGAAGACATTAGCGACATTTTAGCGGCAAAAAGCACGGTAAATGGTTGGTCGATGGCGGTCATGTGGGCGTCATGTGCTTGTTGCATCGTGACGTCATTCTTCTGGATAATTATCTTTAATGTGATGCAGAAGGACGCCACGAATGACATCATCAAGTACCCTCAGTTGTGCGCAGCGTGATAATGCGATTAGTTACTAAAGTAGGGAGCTGTATGTACACAAGAACATTCTTCGTAGATTATGCGACAGCATAATGCAAGACTTACAAAACATAGCTTTGCCATATACGAAGACTTAAAACGTTATGCAATTGGCGTGGCGGGAAAACTCGAAGTGTGAATTCTATAATGTATATAATAATTACAAAAGTCACTTGTCTTTTCAGAGAGAGTAAGGTAAAACACATCAAAGATTAGACAAAACGGGACTAAATGCTAAGATGGAGAAGTGATAAGCAACTCGTTTTATAAAATTCAGAAAGGGATTTACATGCTTTTCTAAAAAAGTGTGTTCCGTCAGATATTAGAAAGAAGCAACTATTTTTCACAATAGAATATGGACGTTCCATAACGCGAGGACATTCGTACAGGGAGACAATAAAATGAACAAATATTACGATAATGTGTTACCTCCCTTTACCATAGTCGATGCGCGTACATTACAAAGTTGATACGTACAAATGGAATATGTATATTCCGTTGATTCTTAAATCCGCGTGCTTTTGTCGACAATTTCACAAACTTGCATAGCTCAAATCATCCCTTGGTCAATGAATACGTGTTTCCCTTTGAATGACATAACATTCATTAAGTTATAGTTCACAAGGCACGTATATGTAATTAAAAAATAATAAGACAATTAACAAGATTATCTATAACATTACAGGCATCGACTAGTGCGTGCGTGCGTGCGTGCGCGCGTGTGTGTGTGTGTGTGTGTGTGTGTGCACGCACGCGCGCGTGTGCATGTGCGTTATAAATTATGTAAAGTGCGCCACTTTAAGCTTAACTAAAAGGACACATTATTCAAAAATATAATATTACATAATATCACACATTTAGTTTCATTTCATTCATGTGCAGTTTACTCCTGGCATTTTGTGCCGGCAGTATTTTGCTCTCGACATAAAATGCTGGCTGTCGGCAAAAGATATTGACGCGGAATCTGCGACAGGCGATGTTGAACATCTTTTTACTCCGGACGAATCCTTTAACGTGATTCTTCACGTGACAATATCAGTTTTTAACCCCCAAAAAACTGAAGGAACGAAACGAACGAAGAAATGAGATCACGCCAAGACACTACCTAAATTCGTGAATATCATCTTTGTGCTCCAGATCTCATAAAAGACAGGTCTAGCCTAAATTAACTTGAAAACTGAATAGG
>WURV02145304.1:0-18587 GCA_011762755.2 Epimenia babai
AAGTCAACTGGTGGGAAGTTTCGAACCCGCGACCTTTCGGTTACGAGTCCGGTGTTCCTACCACTCGACTAACTGCTCCTCCTTACATGTAAGTTTGTAACAATCCCAAGCGTATAACGTATAATAATGTAAAATTATACGAATACTGTGAAATCTAGAAATTGAATGCACATTGCCCATTCGTTATATTTTAATCGATAATAAAAAAATGTGCATCCATACACTCACGGATTCACGTACTCACACACGCGTGCCCCCACACACTCACGTCCAGCACTCTCCCAAACTATAACTGCGTTACTCTCCCTCCTGGAATGCCACGTGACGCTTAGCACAGCACGTGACGTATGACGTACCGACGCCGGTGTGGACAACAGAAGATTTAGCGCACAGAACCAATAAGACAATTCCCGCGGCGAGCAGCAGCGCCGACACCAATCCCGCTGAGATGATGGTGGCATCACTTCCGAAATTTGAACCCGCATCTTCCACATGCACCGCTGGCCTGTTGTGTCGATTACGGTAAAAATAAAATAAAATCACGCGGTAATTTGGGGCAGATATCTAAATAAGGATTTCAGTTGAGGGATTGCAAGTTAGACCCTTTCCGTCCCCTCGTTGCTTTCTCAGACGCCAATCAGAGGTATTTAGACGACATACGACATAGCCTATATTTTTAAATTAACTAAGTGTAAAAGTGAGTAGTCGTGTTAAGTCTTAAAAATATTAAACAAGTAGTGGTAGGGCAAGATCGTCACCCGATGAAGCATGGTGTATACAACACATGTATACATGTAATATACCTCACACTATCGCATACCACCTGTGAAGGGTATCAGGCGCTCACAGGTTGTAGAGGCGTGTTTATTCCAACAGTCGGGAATACATAACTTGCTGAGGATCGTCAACCGAAAGACGACATGCTGGTGGCGGTTTCGACGCGCTACCTTTTGGCTACTAACCTAGCGTTCTTTCCACTCGACCATCTGCTTCCCATAAGTCTTTTTTATGATATTGCCTTCAATGCTTCATATTTAATCAGTTAGTCGAGTGGTAGGAACACCGGACTCGTAACCGAAAGGTCGCGGGTTCGAAACTTCCCACCACTTGACTTTTCTGCGGCGATCCTCAGCCAAGTCATTTATCCTCGATTACTGGAGTAAACCCGTCTCTAAAATGGGTAGATGATCGATATTATCCTTGGCGGGGTGATATGCGAGTATCGGAGGTATTGTATATACGCTGAATAGCTGCCAAAAACCTTTCATTGTAAACTGCATCTGAGAGCCATTCGTGGCTGATACTTGCGGTATATAAATGTTGTACTTTACCTTCAATCGCTTTGTCTGATACTTGATTGGTCATATACTATTAAAACTATCACTAAAACTTGGGTGTTGTTATAATAATGTCTTATATAATCATTTATTCTATGCCTATGACATGGTATTGCTCAGTCCAAACGCAGTAGGCCTTCGGGAGCCATTGGATGTCAAGATGATGCAAGCCAGTATGATATTCAATTTAATTCTGATAAGTCTGTGGGTATGGTTGTACAACCCAACAGATAGGCCCAAATGCAACTTATTCTTGGGAGATTGTAGATTAAAATTTGTTGCGAAGTACGAGTACCTTGGTGTCATTGTGCAATATGATTTTTATGATATAAGGAGTGAAACCCGTCCGTTGTTTGTGCGTACTAATAATATTACTAGGATATTCGCCCGTAGCTCAATTGATGTGAAACGAAAACTCCTTTATGTCATATTGCACAAGCTTTTATGGTTCCCAATTATGGAGATTGTTTCATATATGTACATACAAATGGACAGCAAAATGCGAGTGGCTTATAATAAGGCATTGAGATCTCTTTTTAAGTTGCCGACTGTGTGTAACATAAGTGAAACATGCATTGAAATTGGCGTACCAGCGTTTGATGTGTTAATGTGGAAATTCAACGGCGATTTTATAATTCGACAAAAACGTCTGGTGCGAAACGTAATGCGAAGTGATCGAGTGTACTGGTCTTTAAAAATGTCTTGATGGGAAAGGCTTTTGTACCTATTCTCATAAAATTGTTATATAAGTTCAATCACTATTTTTACTTTGTTGTGGTTGTGGTACTGTTTTTTTCCTTTAGTTACTATGGACTGCTATAATCATGTTAAAATGTACGGTGTGTCTGATTTACAGAAATAAATAAATAAAATATATAATTTAGTTGCTTTATCTTTATTACTCACCGAGCTGAGACAAACCACGGGGCAAAGACAAGATATGGAATCAAATACACCAAAACCGTATCACGGATCATAGTGGACATTCAATGCCTTTGCCTCCACACATTCGCTCCTCTGTATACAACGTGATACATACACAAGAGCGATAATTATTGTAACTTCAAATTCGCTGCGTTAAGTTAATTACAGCATTAAACTCTATAAAAATATCACGTCGCCGAGTGAACGAACTAAAATAAGTTTTAGTAAACGGTAGCAGCTTGCGTAAATGGATAATACCATGTGCTATGTCGTAGATGGAAGAGAATAAGTCAAAATTCGAACAGTTATTGTTGTGTTGTAAGGTGGCGTTTAACAAATCAGTAACTGGCGTAATATTCAATAACTCACAAAGTGTATTGTAGTTATTCAACGGACACGCGCTTCTTACGCGCGAAAATATAAATCACCATGGACGACTCGGGTAAACAGAAAAGGGTTTATGGAATAACAACGCGCCCCAAAGCCGTAGTTAATGATTAGTGGATGTCGTCGCCTCATTCTTTGGCGTGAATGCTGATTCGAAAAAGGCGGCGATTTAGTGCCTCGTCGCAAGCAGAGAACTAGAAATTATTCACGGACGATGAAAGATTCTTTTTTCCCTAGGAGACCCTTCACTTGATGTTCTTAAAATACGAGAGATAAAAAGTAACACATTCCCAACTCACTGCTCACTGCCATTACGATCAATGACTCAATCCGTGCTAATATAATCCAGATTGTAAAACATTATTTATATAGCGCAGTGTGTCAGTAGTAAGGTCACTCTCAGCTGCTCTGTACAATGTTGACGATAAAAATCTAGGTGAAAAATGTCAGAATATAATGAAAAACTGATGAAGTAAGTTCATATATAGATAAAAAAGTCAAGCTAATTATCAGTACGCGTGACAAAATAAAGAAGTTTTGAGCTTTGATTTGAAAGTGATTAGAGTGGAAGCGTGTGAAGAGCGAGCGGAAGAGCCTTCCACAACCTCGACCCGACAAAAGAGAAAGAGCGACCATCTGAAGTCACAAGGCGACACATATTAATGGCTGCAAGATGCGCATCAGCAGACTGGAGACGGCGGGACGGAGCGTAGAAAAACGAGGTCGTTTAAGTACGGAGGTGCAAGATCATGAAGCGCCACGAAGACAAATATGAGCACTTTAAAGTCGACTCGCTCACGGATCGGCAGCCAATCAAGAGACTTGAGTACTGGTGTGATGTGGCAGACGTTGCTTTTGCACATGATGACGCAGCAGACCGTATTCTGAACACGAGTGAGGCGGTCAATGATCGTAGATAGACAACCGATGAGAAGACTGTTGCAGTAATCCAAGCGAGAGGTGATCAGTGCGTGCTCACCAGCGACGACGATCTGTGAGGACGGATCCGCCTGATATAACGTTAATGCACGTAGCACTCACCACAGATTTTACAGGCGTGCTTAACCGGGCTAATATGCCGATGACGTCGCCTAGAGGACCAATATGAAGAGATAAGAGAATTGGCCCAAGAATGGAACCCTGGGGAACGCCGCATCTGACCATAACAAAGAAAGAGTTCCCGCCCAGAACAAATACGAGCTGAGAGCGATCAGAAAGGAATGACGTGATCCACTTTAGTACATCGCCGTCGATACCGTAGCGCTCTTGGAGACGGCGCAGTAGAATAGAATGATCGTCGGTATCAAAAGCGGCAGAGAGGTCGAGCAGCACGCGGACGACAGATGATCTCACTCGGTATATTTCTAGACATTTAAGGCACCTAAGTGAGTACGCACTGCCTAGACCAATCGATCTCAGGAATTTTTCATTCGGTCCACAGGGGCAATTAAAATAGCCCTCGACGTCCCACTTCCATCTTGCCAAACAAATAACTACGCTAGGATAGAACAGAAAGCCTATTCACAAATTTTGCAGTGTATCGACTGTTTTCGTACTATGCGTCTGATATAGAAACCTGTGTTCGACTAGCTCAGCGATCCCGTTATGGGTGTTTCTGCTTCTGTGAATGGGGAAACAACTTAGTGATAAGAAAGCCGCGCGGGGTCAGCTTGCAGTTAAAGACACAGAAAACGTAAAGATCAATTATCACAAGCTTTTGAACGAAATATTTCAGTGTGCAAAATTATCTACATCTATCCGATAACGATCATGAATAACGTCGCCTCAGCCATCGCCGATAGGCTTCGTTTAGCGTAATTGGGTTTCACTTCGCATCGAAGTATATTCGGGCCAGCTCAGGCAACCAAAGTTGGTAGTCTTAGATGGCTGGTGACACTCTCTTTTTTGTTCTGAGTCATATATTTACTCTTCATTATTCACAGGCGATTATCTATATGCTTAGTTTGAAGGTGGGGCAGCTACAAATACGCCAGAACTTCTGTATGAGTTGTATTACATGGCTCTTTATGTTTTTAATGTATGCATTTCTAAATATTGTAAAATGTATGTACAAGCCGAAGTACTTTATTAAGGTACTGAAAGAATATGTGTAATCGTCGATGTTAACCTATGTAGGTCATCGGTTATCACAATATAGACATCTGTTAGATGATATAATAGTGATAGTTTTAAATATTTCCTTTTGACAAGTTTTAACATGTTAAATTTTAGAGGGGATTGATGGCATCTGTAACAGAACTACAGTCTCTGTAATCCGTGATTTGGCATCTTGCGCAGGAGTCTTTAAAGTATATAAATGTTGACATTGTTGACATTTGTCTCAATATGAATATGGCTGGCTTGTGGATCATCAACTCAACTCCGGAAAACGAGATTCACCACATTTATTGTTCATAAATCGTATTTCCGTAAAAATATATATCATACTAACATTTACGCAACGTCAGACATATTTCACCATACATCCGATCACCAGAACACGTTGTCTTCGTGAATGTGACATCGACAAGGCTCGACTATTAATTTTATTTATATTTGGAGGGTGTTAAAGGGGGTAACCAATGTGGTTGTACTGAATAGTTGGAAAGAAATGTACAGAAAAAAACCTATACTTCTGATTGGATTCGTATTTGGAGGGATGAGAGTTGCTCCGTGGGTCACATCGTGGGAAAAGACAATATAGGACTTGACAGATCAACTAAAATTAGCATCGATGCAAATTTTCGTTGAACTACAAGTTTAGTTCGCTGCAATTAATCTGATTATAGAGTATAGCATAAAATACTTGTATACATATGAAAGCTTGTATTAATCCTTTTGTTACTCTATAAGGCGTTACTTCTACTTTCCGTATCATTTTCTTTATAATACGATGTATGAATTGTATTCACATATTTTTATTTACCGAACACACCGACGTCAAATGTCACTTTAAATGTAAAACGAATACAGCAAAAATATAAAAATATTGCATGTAAATATCTATAAAAACAATGTTTGTGATAAGTTGAAACTATCTGGAAATTTCAGATTGATTAGGTGTTACATGCGCATGACGTGGTTCTCGTTTTAGTTAGAACTAACGAATGGGTGATTTTGTCGGGGAGACCTGGATCTCTGAACCAATTAAGACGAAGGTAGAGGTTCGTATCTCAGGCAATACCAATTGTATTTTCCGTTGCAGCTTGACCAAGGTTATTTAACTCAGTTGTTCTGGCTGTGTTAGTCATAAATAAGTTCCGGCGAAAATTATTTATGGTAACACGAATCAGCTAATATGAGCCTGCACCGGGAAAGTAAATTTGCTTGGGACCTGCTGGCGCCTGTTATAGAACTGCCTTTCCCAGTGACTACTAGTAAACCGTCATTTGCGAAGATGCGCAAGTAGCTTTAAAGTGCAGTAAAAAATGTCACACGTGACTTTAATCTCATTCAAGTCTGTAACATAATGAGAAGATGAACTTTAGCTTTACGTTTTTTTACATGAATTTAAGTTAATCCTGCTCATTGTCAAGGGAAATAACTATAGGTGCCAATAATGTTTTGGTTGATCTCCCCTTGCTACGTCAAACTTTAGTAGGTAGGTAGTCGCGACATGTCAACTGCGATGGTGGGAGTCCCGAGAGACTGCTGTGAAACGCGATTTTTGCACATGTAACGTGAACAAATCTATAAGCTATTAAAATGCTGCATAATTTACACATTACAATAAAAATTACCAATACAATATAACTGACTTAAATGTCGTAACACAGTTAATGCGTATTCATATCAACAGTAACGTAAAAGATCAAAGGCAACACCTTTTATATTGATTTCCTAGTTGAATTTTGCAATTCGTAGGGTGATCAAACGGTGTCGGCCTTAATCTTTTACTTAACGCAATTGTGGAACAAACTAACGCAAAAATACATAAACTAACAAACACAAAAGTACAATGAACGAACACACACAAAAGCAGTAGAAACTTGTATAATAAAATACGCAATATTTGTAGGATGTCTCGATCGGGACTGTTGCCTGAGTAATGAAAGCCTCCGCCCGCGTCTCTCGTACACGCTACGCATCGACGAAGGCCTGTGGCTGAAACCGCGCGCGTCATTTTTTCCCTGCTGTGGCTAAGTAAAACGGCATTTTCATTGCTCGAGAGATATCACGTGGTATTGGATGCGCGCGCCTTATACTTTTATTTATTTAAGGTTATGGAGAAAAAGGCAAAATACCAGCTAACATTTCCCGTTATTGGTCGACTTACTCAGTTAGAGAAGTTAACTTCGTCGTTGTTGTAAATAAATTATGTTTTAATATAGCGCGATAACTGTCACAAAATGTTTTGTTTTGATCAGTGAATGAATTATACGAGTAGTGGGATAAAATCATCGAAGCATGTTACCATGTTACATTTATTTGTACATTACGTAAGCTTCACACATCGGACAGTTTGTCCAATCAGTCCGTGCCCTAATTTCGTTGCCACGTGGTATTCCATAAACCACGCCCACATTACGTTGCCACAACCGGGAAAAAAATTTCGCAAACCGCGCAGCGTCGGGCGCGTATTCATTAAAACCGGAAACCGTCGCAACTTCGGACATCGCTAGCGCGTTCGGCGGTAAATAAACAATCACAAACCACATCGAAAATCAAACGTCACTAAAAACTTACGTCAAAAATATATTACGGATATAGTCTGAAATCTCAGATGTCATGGAATGAGTGCAGTTTTATCACAACAGACAGACGGCATCATCATCGTATGATGTAAGGCCATTTAACAACAATAATGTAAATACATTGAGAAAATCTTACGATATGTACCGTTAATACGTAGTAAATAGTGCACCAAAAGAAATTTCCTAATGACTATGTTTGTATGATATATTTATCGTCTAGATATCGTAAAAACGACATCAGATGCAAGATTTAAATATTTTCCCTACACTTGCTTGGTAACTTACATGGATATAATATACGTAAGGAGATTTTGAGGAGTATTGCAAAAAGCGGGCGTCAGTGTTATACGTCGTATAACATGTTATACATACGTAACACATGAATCCATAGATCTGTGAAGTGCATGCTGGGTAAAAGTTGAATATGAAAAATTCGTTATTAGTCTAAATACGTACATCCATTGATCCAATGGACCAATATGGCATCTGAGTAAGGCTAATTCGTTATTTATTCCTCGTAATTCGCGCATACACACAAAGACATGTTTCCTGAACAGCGCTCTAGTTGTCTCTGATTTTTTTTTACTTTAAGCTGAATTTTGTCGCTAGTGTTTACGACTAAGTTGATGGGAGGTAACTCCCCCGGTTTATGAATGACCGTAGAAAATTAATATTCTCAAAGCGCGCGATCACGAAATCACTAGTCTAGCCCTGTTCGAACTTGACTAAAAAGACTGTTTTTCCACCGCATTTTAACCGAAATGCTTGCTCAGTTACCTCCCATTCTCTGTATCCGGATATAATATATGACTACGTATAACGTCGCGCGGGCGACACGGAGCATTTTACGCGAGTATCGAATAGGGAGCGTCAAGCAGCACAGAGTTATCGCCCCTGAATAGCAATTAGGAGGCATACCTCAGTTACTTTGGGGTTTTCACTACTGATTTTTCGCGCATTTTAACCTATAAATTTTTCAATACAAATTCGCTAATAAGGAATAATTATGTCTAATTATGATAATTGGACAGTCGTAAAACTGAAACAAGAACTGTCACGTCGGTGTGCTGTAACGACTTCTAGGTTCGAACATTTGACATATCAAAGAGAACCCTGTATCACACGCTAATTCACTTTCAACAAATCTTTACCATAACGTCACATTCTATTAGTTAAATCAGTTTCAGATTACATCAAACTATTTTCAAGGTTGGAAGCGTAATTTCTATTTATTTATAGGCTGATTACCGAGGTAATCGTTCTGTAGGCCATTTTATTTAATGGCCCTTTACAAAGCTCGCCTATGTGGTTAACACGACAATTTGATTAGCCTAACTTATATACGTTACGCTAAGTCTACGGAAGGTCAATGGTTATTTACAATGAGATGACATAGCGGGGAGAGAAATGACATCATATCGAGGGAAACGAGAGATCATATATAGAGCATCTGAAACAGACTAACATCAGAGGAAAAGCCCTAACAGAACCACACTGCAAGGGCTACCTAGATCCTTATGAACAATGGGGTTTAAAGCGTTTTCAACTCGAAAAACGCCACAGTTAGTATGGGGATCGAACCAGGGACCCCTGGATTCAAAGTCAAACGCTCTAATCACTACGCCACCTACCGCTTGGAAGCGTATCGTCAGAACAGTGATTTTGGTTCAGCATCTATAGACGTACCACATGATATGACACTCCCTCAATGTGGATGCAAGCAATTACTGAACAAACACCGTGTAGAAATACCACTAATCACTCGCAGTCACATCACTGGCGATTATAACAAATGACTTCAAATAACAACAGATCCTTCGCAATAGAAAACAAGTCACATATCGGAACAAGAATGCCTCCTAATTTCAATTCAAGGGACGCAACTGCGAATTACTCGGCGCTCCCTATCTGCGGCTCGCGCAAGATCGCGCTGACAGCGAGCGGCGGTCACTGACTGTGGGTGACGAGCTTGTAGTAGAAGCGGCGGTTAGCCATGAGTTCGGAATGAGTGCCGGATTCGCTGACGATACCGTGGCGGATAACGAAGATCTTGTCGGCGTTCTGTACCGTCGAGAGTCGATGCGCGATCACGATGCACGTACGACCTTCGCGCGCACGATCCAGCGCTTCCTGCACCACCTGTAGGGTCAAGGTCGAGGTCGATTAGACTCGCTGCTGATATACAGATGACAAAGTATAATCTAAATGTATGATATATATCCCCCTTTTAACATCACGTTAGTCTTTTAAAGTAAGGAGAAATGCGAGGGTAACACCTTTTTAGACTAATTGAATTTCATTCGATAAACTTGAAGAAGCATATCATATATTATGTGAAAGCTCGCTAATGAATAAATTCAATTAGTCTTAGCAACTCAATTTTAAATAATAATACTTATTTCTAATTCGTTTTTAGTTAAAAAATCATTAAAGCAACAATTAAGCATTCAATTACAACAGACAACTTTTTTGAGAGATAGAGAGAAATTTTGCTTTGATTGTGGTATGATTCTATTCTCGTATCTGCTTTCTTTACCATTTATTGCACCCAATGAAGTATACTTGATATACAAAAGCTTGTGTTAATCCTTATATGGTTAGTCAACAAGGTGTTACTTTTGTATTTTCGTATTTACCATTTATGACCTTTATGGACGTTTGTAGCGAACAAATGCAAAATGGTAGATAAAGTGAAAGAAAACCGTTAAGTTTAAACTTTATATACCACAGTTTGAGACGACTTGCACAGCTTGCCAAATGATGATACACAACAATTCATTGGGGAAGGCAGCCACCCCCCCCCCCCTAACATGTGCGAGCAGGCCCCTCACAATATTGTTATCAGAATTTGATTAATATCATACCTTCTATTGGAATATGATTAATAACATACCTTTACTAGAATTTGGTTAATATCATTGTTTAACAGAATTTGGTTTATAACATACCTCTTAATAGAATTTGGTTAATATCATATCTTTTAATGGAATTTGGCTGATATACTTTTTATAACAATTTTATTAATGTCGTACCTTTCAACAGAATTTGGTGAATATCATATCTGAATTTGGTGAATATCATATCTGAATTTGGTGAATATTATATCTGAATTTGGTGAATATCATATCTGAATTTGGTGAATATCATATCTGAATTTGGTGAATATCATATCTGAATTTGGTGAATATCTTAACATTTAACAATTTAGTTAATTTTATATCTATTAATAGAATTTAATATAATAATTTGGTCAATCTTATATTGTTTTATTACAATAGTTTGGTTAATATCATGCTCTTTAAAGTAATAATCTGTTTGAAGCAAAGCCCTTTAGTAGGACATATGAGCCATATTTGAATTAAGGAATACCTTTAACTTTGATATAAATATTCGTCCTAGACTATAATATAAACACATGACATAAGTTGACCTCCGACCTTTTCGCTCTCCGTGTCCAAGGCCGACGTCGCCTCATCCAGCAAAAGGACCTTCGGGTTGCGCACGAGAGCTCGCGCGATCGCCACGCGCTGTTTCTGCCCGCCGCTGAGTTGCGTGCCCTTCGCGCCGACGTTCGTGTCGTACTTCATGGGCAGCGAGTCGATAAACGCGTGGATGTTGGCCGAGCGGGCCGCCTCGATCACCTCGTGGGCGGGGACGTCGCGCGAGTTGTCGCCGTACGCGATGTTCTCGCGGATCGAGCGATCGAACAGCACCGGTTCCTGAGACACGATTCCGATCTGGGCGCGCAGCCACTGGACGTTCAACTCGCGAAGTTCGTGGTCGTCTAACGTCTGTCGATACGCCGTGTGGATGCATTCACGGTGCATATATATATGTACAGTGAAACCTGCTCTAACTACCACTCGTATACAGCGACCACTTGTCTTAAGCGGCCGCCTTTCGGCGGTCCTAAACATTTTCGGTATATAAGTACACTCACTGTATTAAGCGACCACGTCTTAAGCGACCGTTTTACGCCGGTCACGCTGACGGTCGCTTAATACAGGTTTCACTGTATATGTAAAGGTAAAAGGCGAGGTTTTGGTGCTACTTAATAATTAAATGTCAGTCCCACGTACAACATTGCCTCGTTACATCCATAATATATTTCTATAATAAACCATTTCACGACGTATCTTTCTCAATATTCTAGCACGAAAATCTTGCTTATTTACTGACGTGGAAGCCAACGCGTCTTACCACTGTAGCACTGGCGCCAACCCACATTGTATAGATCTATATATACTAACTGATATCACTGTTTGTATTACGTATTGACCAATTGACATACTGGCCTCAGCCAAATGACCAATCCTGCGCCGGGACAGCGCGAAAATTTTCATGGGAATATGTCTAACGCCGGTCTCAGTAGTGAGCGGTCCGTTGAAAATGGCCCGTCATATGCTGGGCCGCCATATGCTGGGCAAACCCCGATGTGATGTAGAGGAGTTTCCTCCTCAAACAAACATTTAGGACGCATTCCGGAGAGACCTATATACAAAATCTCCCCTTCCTTAATTCAAAGTTAATATTTATAAGCTTACCAAAGTCAGTTTACGGGAGGAGTTTAACAAACCATTAAATAAGCATTGGAAGCGGCCAATACGGATAATTTCCGCTTCGTCCGTTATCATCATTATTAAATTAGCTAGAAGTGGTCGGACGCTGTTTTTTACGCCATACAGCTGTCTAGAGTTAGCGAACACGGACAGGCCCATTTTTTGGACGATATTACTCGTAAGTCGTGCGTAATCGACGTCGAATGGAAACTTACGAGGCTGCCCGACGTCGGGTCGTATAGTCGCTCGAGCAGACTGACAGCAGACGACTTGCCACAGCCGCTACTGCCGACTAGAGCCACGGTCTGGCCGGGGATGACGTCCAGCGACAGTCCGCGAAACACCTTGACGTTCGCGCGAGTCGGATAGGAGAAGCGGACATCGCGGAATTTCACTCCGCTCGTCATTGAATCCTGAGTGAATCGTCAACTAGTTTAGAGTTATAAAAATTTATAATCGAAGTGATGAATTTTCATGATTATTAGTTATTGAATTATCTTAATCGCTGAAGTGATTAAATTATCATAATTGTTAAAGTGATTAAATTATCGTGATCGTAATCGTTGAGGTGATTAAATTATCGTAATCTTTAAAGTTATAAAGTTATCGTAATCATTAAAGTGACTAAATTATCGTAATCATTAAAGTGATTAAATATCGTACTCATTCAAATGATTACATAATCGTAATTATTTTTATGATTCTGTTTGAGACATCTAGTTTCGCTATTTCGCTCGATGACGGACCTGTGGTGGTTTAAGCCCATCGGGGGAGCTACTGTCTATCGTCGGGACGCGATCCAGCAGACGGAACACACTGAGCGCCGCTGACTTGGCTTTGGCGTAATCGGGCGCGTAGTTCCCGGCCTGACCAGCGATGACTGTCCCAGGGATGAGGGCCATAAAAACACTGAAATTAATTATTTATTAAGGCACTTGTTTACATTATATGTTAATTTATATATCACAGGTTAAAGTCGTTGCATTTAGTGTTATATTTTGAATTAACTATGCTGTAGGCACTGCCTTAAACTGCCTCCATAATATGATTTGCATTTAAGATTGTTAACCCTTTTACTCCTAGAATGTTTTTTAGCGTGTATTTAGTAACGATATTTTCGGTTTCAATGGCCTGTTAACTACCAATGAACCTTGAAAATATCATGGAGTATGGAATATATCTGACTACATATTCAGGTATTTTAGTGACCGTTTCTTGCAGGAAAAGCAAGGCCACTTCCAATAAGGCAGTTACGATTCTATTCAGTCTGCCGTTCTTATGACGCTAAAGAAATTTCGCAATAACATATGATAGATTACACAATACGGAAAAGGGAAAAAGGCGAGTCATTAGCGCTACTTCATTAACCCTTAGCACTCTGTTGTCACAGATTTGTATTGCTATAGTAACGTAATACATAGTAGTCCGTGCAGTAAGGGTTAATGGCAGAAAATGTCAGTCGCACATACAGTATCGCCCCTCGACCCACAAGAAATTATACAACAAAACACTTCACGACAAATTCAACAATGATTCAAATATACTTTTAACGAATATTTATTTATAAGCACTGAAGTAAACGCGTTAATCAATGCATTGTAAGATTGACGTTACGCCCGTAGCTAAAAAATAATCAACGAAGGTGAGGTTTTTATACCACCTTATTAATGGCAGTAAACGTCAGCGCAGTTACTATCTTGTTATTACTCCGTTATGCCCTTAATACCCGTCATACCCTTCATAGCCGTTATACCCTTAATACCCGTTATACCCTTAATACCCGTTATACCCTTCATAGCCGTTACACCCTTAATACCTGTTATACCCTTGATACCCATTATACCCTTAATACCCGTTATACCTTTAATACCTGATATACCCTTGATACCCATTATACCCTTAATACCCGCTATACCCTTAATACCTGTTATACCCTTGATACCCGTTATACCCTTAATACCCATCATACCCTTAATACCCATTATACCCTTAATACCCGTTATACCCTTAATACCCGTTATACGCACTTTAGGACAAATCTTTCTCGATATTCAAGCAGGAAAATCTCGCTCATTTCCTGTTATGGAACACGAACCTCTCGTAGAAAGGCCGTGGTTCGAACCACTGCACCACCGGCGTGGACTATTGAAATCCCAGTCAATTCTTCTGTACAAAAAATACTCCAAAGCGACCGCTGGGTCATTTCGGCCAACTCACGTGAATACGTGGAGCGGGTCAGCGCTCCCCGTGCTGATTCGCCACGCCCCGAAGTAGAAAGAGGCGCCGTACACGAAGAACATGCATGCCTGGGAGAAGCCGAAAGCCGCGCCCGCGATATGCGTCTTCTTCAGGGATGATCTAAAAAGGCCAGATGCACTTGGTTTGGTAAAGTCGCGAAAAACTTGAGCTGATCAATCTTTTGGGTTTTTTGTCGTATGTCAATCAATGACCTTCTCAAAATGCCATGCCGCAATATGTGATGATGCTACTACGCATGTTATATGTGACGACGCATGTTATATGTGACGACGCATGTTATATGTGACGACGCCACTATCGATACGGCGACACGAAGGTGGTATTTTATGTTATTCGCACGTACGATATGGTTAGCCTCATTAAACACTCACAAAAACTCGCGTCAGTAAAAATCCTTCCAAGTAATCGGGCAGAAAAAATCTCCACCATTGCGCCGCTTGCAACCACTGCACCATTTCTGAGGCACTAGTTTAATCCACTGCGCCACTAGTAACTCCAGAGAAACGCATCTCAGGCACCAGTTTAATCCACTGTACCACTTCTAACCAGAGCAAAGAATCTCAGTACCAGTTTAACCCACTGTACCATTTCTAACCAGAGCAAAGCATCTCAGGCACCAGTTTAACCCTCTGTACCACTTCTAACCATAGCAAAGAATCTCAATCACCAGTTTAACCCACTGTACCACTTCTAACCAGAGCAAAGAATCTCAGGCACCAGTTTAACCCACTGTACCACCTCTATCCAGAGCAAAGAATCTCAGACACCAGTTTAACCAAATGCACCACTTCTAACCAGAGCAAAGCATATCAGGCACCAGTTTAACCCATTGCGCCTCGTGTAACCATAGTAACGCTTCTGAGACACCAGTTCAACCCACCGGGCCACTTCCAACCAGAGCATAACTATTGCTGACTCACTTGTATGGGCGAGCAAATCGTTCGGTGTACTGATCGTAGAACCACTGCTGTCGGGTCAGAGATGTCACCGTTCTGATGTTCTCGATACACTCAACGGCGACCTGAGGTCAAATCGTTCTAGATACTCTAAAGATTTTCTAAAGATTATCATTATTGATGTTACTGTTAAGAAATTTGAGAAAAACCTAGGTAACACCTTTTTCACTAACAGATATAAAGATTAAGTCATGGATTTTCGAAATGCACTGTTTGAATATTATCAGAGATGGCCTGTGTAAGTTTAACACAATTTCATTTAAACTATAAATGCTATCGAGGAACTTGTACTCCCCGTATTATACTCTTTGCATTTCTATTTGGTCATAGTAACCATAAATTTGTAAGGAGTCTTTGATTGACATGTATTGGGAGGGCACTAGAAATAAACAGAATTCCATTCCATTTCACTTAATGATGGTGTTAGGCTATGATTTAACTTAAATGTATTTTTTTTCGTGTTATGCAATATAATTAGTTATTTCATATCATTTCATTTAACTGTTGTGTTAGGTTATGATTTACCTATATGCACTTACTATTGTGTTATACAATATAATTAGATATCACACGAAATGTATATAGGCGCCTTAGAGACACTAGTTATTAGGGCGCCTTAGAGACACTAGTTAATAGGGCGCCTCCAAAACAAATGTATTATTATTATTATTTTATTAAAACCCCAAACTAATGACAATCTATGTTTCAGCTAGTTATCATTATCTCGCATTAAACCAATGATGGTCTTTAGGTCTTACTAGTAACGCTCATTAGTACAATCTAACAGAAAACCGCATCTTGAAGTACACTGATAGGCCCAACATACTTGCATAACTGCATGCGTAGATCCCCAGTCCACTACGTTACAGACCAACACCGCCAACATCAAAAACCATACACATGTCACAGTGACCTAGAAAGGTAGTCATGTCGCACCGATCTACACTTTTTCAATGTCACTCTGACCTACAAAACCGTATAGTTATGTTAGCAATACCACAAAAAAAGAAGAAAAGGTAACAGCTTATTGACTTACAGGGGAAATTTTGTAAGACGTAATCTGTAATCAGCCAAGTGTAATAACACTTGATAAAATATAGCAAAAATAGAAATGCTTGCGTTAATCTCTAAAGAATACAAACTGACCTAGAGAGGATCCTCGCGCCAAATCGGACCCGTTTTGACAGAAGATTTTCAGTCGCCGATGACCTAGTGCTGACCTTCGAGTCATGCATCGTTCGTATTGCGCCCCGACTCATCCCAGGCTCGTGACCCCGGTGGGATAACCTCTCATCCTGTTCTGGATCGCTGATCACCGCACGAGACAGCTGATCTATCATCACAGTCTCAACGAGTTTCTCTTTCTTCTTGAAATCCACCAGCGCCTCCGCATCCAGTTTCTTCTGCACGACCTTGTCATTGTGTTGCGGGTGACAATAGACAGAATCAATGAGATTCCCCCTAACTGAAGCACTGTTAGTAACATCGACAGTGTCAACATCTCTCAGTTCAGCTGCAGCTTCCCTGATTTCCTGAATAAAAAATGCACAAACGTGAAGACAGAACGTTTGAGATTGCTCCCATTTAAATTAATGTTAATAGTTTGTTTGTTTGTCGAATCACAACTTAACTACAGAACATTCGACACATCCAAAAAACACGTTCAGTAAATTAAGCATCAAAAAGTCTAGATATTCCCCATTTTTAAAAATTCTGACAAAACACTTATACCTAATCTGATAATCTCCATCATCTTGTTCTTGTACTTTGCGCCGTTCGGTTACATTGGACTATTAGATATCCTCATCCAGGACGTAGTTGGAGAAGTGTTTACTTACATTTGGTGCCCGCTGTCTCGCATTTCTAGCGACATGCTCCTGGTACGACTGTTTCATCTCCTCTTCGTACTTCTTATACAGGGCTTTATAGCGAGCAGACGGCAGCACGAGGTCAATCGGTACAACATCGCCCTCCCAAGCATTCTGCGGTCAGAAAGACAAATTCAGCTCAGTCGTAAAAAGACCAATCCAAAGACATAAAAAATATCTTAAACAAATCACCAAACAGTGGGTGAATTTCCTTCATGCAGTGATCATGGAATATTCCCAAATGATGAAATCTGGGCAGTCGATCCCAAGTCTCAATCCATAAATTGAATAACAATAAGTTTGAGGATGAAATCCCTGCTCATTTCATATCTTGAAAGGCGCAGAGGATAACTCACAACATCTAATAGAAAAACGCATGATTCTAACCAAGTTGCTGATGGTGTTTAGATAGCCATAATTTAATTAAACTCAAGACCAAGATTTAATCTAGAATCCTTAAAAGTTGTATATCTTGAGTGTTTCTAGAAGAAGCATAAAATGCATAAGTATACTGTCCCATAAATAGGAGCGGCCAAACTGCCAAAATAAATCACAAATTTGTTACACCTAATGAGATATTCGTATAGTCTATTATTATTATTATCATAAGCATTTTATGTGAGTAAAAAACCTTCTTTGATTTTGGAGAATATACTGTCGCTTTGTCTTTGGTAACTGAAGGTATGACGGTCTCTTTAGGCGTATGTATATGTGGGGCGTGGCGTGATGTACCCCAGCTGCAGCGACCCCCATCCAGTTATTAAATTCAAGAGACATATTTTAAGTAAAGCATGTGTAACTATAAAACTATTACTACACAGTAGAAAATAGAAAATGTTAATGTAGTTATATATTGAAATTGTTCATTTATAATTAAAGAATATTGAATAATCTGATGCATTCGATGTTATTCGATTCAATAATTCAAGTTATTGGAACAGTAATGACCCTTGGGTACAAGAGTGATGAATGTACAACATTATACATATTTATATTCATTTCCCTCTCCAAACAAAAAGTTACCAGAATGACTCCTGCAAAAAAATTTATTTAGTAACAATTCTCGATCGCAAGAACTCAGTATCTCCACCACCTGACTGTTGTGGCCATCCGTGACGATGTTCTCTCGGAGATTTCTGGACCAGGAACATCGATATCATTACCCAAAAATTTCAAATCCAGTTGGGGCACACTGCAAACAAGCAAAAAAACAAGGTCTAAGGACCCATTATATATTATGGTGAATACCTACAAAAATTTTGGAAAAGCGATGATTCTTAAAACAGGAAAATACGTGGAAAATATTATTGTTGTTTATATGATCCTAACCTGCAACCTTGATGAAAGAGGTAGGTGAACTGTGTTAGTCAATTTGATTATAACCAGAAATATAAAGAGCAGCATTTTTTTATAGACTAGATTATTGATCACAAACTCTCACATAAACACTATACTTCAGTAGGTGATCATCTATAAATCGAGAACATGCATTTTTACCTCCTTTTACTGAAGAACCAAAGTACACCAAAAAGGTAAAGTACAACATTTATATACCGCAAGTATTAGCCAATAAAGGCCGTCAGATGCGGTTTACAATGAAATG